>JANJGN010001280.1:0-164489 GCA_026770705.1 Isurus oxyrinchus | reverse complement strand
AATGTTGAGGTTGTTGTTGAATTTGTTGGTGTTTTTCAATGTTTAGGTTGTTGTTGTTTTTCAATGTTGAGGTTGTTTTTGAATTTGTTGGTTTTTTTCAATGTTGAGGTTGTTGTTGAATTTGTTGGTGTTTTTCAATGTTGAGGTTGTTGTTGTTTTTCAATGTTGAGGTTGTTGTTGAATTTGTTGGTGTTTTTCAATGTTGAGTTTGTTGTTGTTTTTCAATGTTGAGGTTGTTGAATTTGTTGGTGTTTTTCAATGTTGAGGTTGTTGTTGAATTTGTTGGTGTTTTTCAATGCTGAGGTTATTGGTGTTTTTCAATGTTGAGGTTGTTGTTGAATTTGTTGGTGTTTTTCAATGTTGAGGTTGTTGTTGAATTTGTTGGTGTTTTTCAATGTTTAGGTTGTTGTTGTTTTTCAATGTTGAGGTTGTTTTTGAATTTGTTGGTTTTTTTCAATGTTGAGGTTGTTGTTGAATTTGTTGGTGTTTTTCAATGTTGAGGTTGTTGTTGTTTTTCAATGTTGAGGTTGTTGTTGAATTTGTTGGTGTTTTTCAATGTTGAGTTTGTTGTTGTTTTTTCAATGTTGAGGTTGTTGAATTTGTTGGTGTTTTTTCAATGTTGAGGTTGTTGTTGTTTTTCACTGTTGAGGTTGTTGTTGAATTTGTTGGTGTTTTTCAATGTTGAGTTTGTTGTTTTTCAATGTTGAGGTTGTTGTTGAATTTGTTGGTGCTTTTCAATGTTGAGGTTGTTGTTGAATTTGTTGGTGTTTTTTCAATGTTG
Organism: Isurus oxyrinchus; assembly: GCA_026770705.1. Lineage (NCBI taxonomy): Eukaryota > Metazoa > Chordata > Chondrichthyes > Lamniformes > Lamnidae > Isurus > Isurus oxyrinchus. The sequence goes on along the minus strand of JANJGN010001280.1, from coordinate 163,708 downwards.
ATGTTGTTGTTGTTTTTCAATGTTGAGGTTGTTGTTGAATTTGTTGGTGTTTTTCAATGTTGAGTTTGTTGTTGAATTTGTTGGTGTTTTTCAATGTTGAGGTTGTTGTTGAATTTGTTGGTGTTTTTCAATGTTGAGGTTGTTGTTGAATTTGTTGGTGTTTTTCAATTTCGAGGTTGTTGTTGAATTTTTTGGTGTTTTTCAATGTTGAGGTTGTTGTTGTTTTTCAATGTTGAGGTTGTTGTTGAATTTGTTGGTGTTTTTCAATGTTGAGGTTGTTGTTGTTTTTCAATGTTGAGGTTGTTGTTGAGTTTGTTGGTGTTTTTCAATGTTGAGGTTGTTGTTGAATTTGTTGGTGTTTTTTCAATTTTGAGGTTGTTGGTGTTTTTCAATGTTGAGGTTGTTGTTGAATTTGATGGTGTTTTTCAATGTTGAGGTTGTTGGTGTTTTTCAATGTTGAGGTTGTTGTTGAATTTGTTGTTGTTTTTCAATGTTGAGGTTGTTGTTGAGTTTGTTGGTGTTTTTCAATGTTGAGGTTGTTGTTGAATTTTTTGGTGCTTTTCAATGTTGAGGTTGTTGTTGAATTTGTTGGTGTTTTTCAATGTTGAGGTTGTTGTTGTTTTTAAATGTTGGGGTTGTTGTTGAATTTGTTGGTGTTTTTCCATGATGAGGTTGTTGTTGTTTTTCAAAGTTGAGGTTGTTGTTGAATTTGTTGGTGTTTTTCAATGTCGGGGTTGTTGTTGAATTTGTTGGTGATTTTCGATGTTGAATTTTTTGTTGAATTTGTTGGTGTTTTTAAATGTTGAGGTCGTTGTTGAATTTGTTGGTGTTTTCAATGTTGAAGTTGTTGTTGAATTTGTTGGTGTTTTTAAATGTTGAGGTTGTTGTTTTTCAATGTTAAGGTTGTTGTTGAATTTGTTGGCCTTTTTAAATGTTGAGGTTGTTGTTGAATTTGTTGGTGTTTTCAATGTTGAGGTTGTTGTTGAATTTGTTGGTGTTTTTAAATGTTGAGGTTGTTGTTGAATTTGCTAGTGTTTTGCAATGTTGAGGTTGTTGTTGTTTTTCAATGTTGAGGTTGTTGTTGAATTCGTTGGTGTTTTTCAATGTTGAGGTTGTTGTTGTATTTGTTGGTGTTTTTTCAATTTCGATGTTGTTGTTGAATTTGTTGGTGTTTTTCAATGTTGAAGTTGTTATTGAATTTGTTGGTGTTTTTCAATGTTGAGGTTGTTGTTGTTTTTCAATGTTGAGGTTGTTGTTGAATTTGTTGGTGTTTTTCAATGTTGAGTTTGTTGTTGTTTTTCAATGTTGAGGTTGTTGTTGAATTTGTTGGTGTTTTTCAATGTTGAGGTTGTTGTTGTTTTTCAATGTTGAGGTTGTTGTTGAATTTGTTGGTGTTTTTCAATGTTGAGGTTATTGGTGTTTTTCAATGTTGAGGTTGTTGTTGAATTTGTTGGTGTTTTTCAATGTTGAGGTTGTTGTTGAATTTGTTGGTGTTTTTCAATGTTGAGGTTGTTGTTGTTTTTTGAATGTTGAGGTTGTTGTTGAGTTTGTTGGTGTTTTTCAATGTTGAGGTTGTTGTTGAATTTGTTGGTGTTTTTCAATGTTGAGGTTGTTGTTGAATTTGTTGGTGTTTTTCAATGTTGAGGTTGTTGTTGTTTTTAAATGTTGGGGATGTTGTTGAATTTGTTGGTGTTTTTCAATTTTTGAGGATGTTGTTGTTTTTCAATGTTGAGGTTGTTGTTGAATTTGTTGGTGTTTTTCCATGATGAGGTTTTTGTTGTTTTTCAAAGTTGAGGTTGTTGTTGAATTTGTTGGTGTTTTTCAATGTCGGGGTTGTTGTTGAATTTTTTGGTGTTTTTCAATGTTGAATTTTTTGTTGAATTTGTTGGTGTTTTTCAATGTTGAGGTTGTTGTTTTTCAATGTTGAGGTTGTTGTTGAATTTTTTGGCGTTTTTAAATGTTGAGGTTGTTGTTGAATTTGTTGGTGTTTTCAATGTTGAGGTTGTTGTTGAATTTGTTGGTGTTTTTAAATGTTGAGGTTGTTGTTGAATTTGTTGGTTTTTGTCAATGTTGAGGTTGTTGTTGTTTTTCAATGTTGAGGTTGTTGTTGTATTTGTTGGTGTTTTTTCAATTTCGAGGTTGTTGTTGAATTTGTTGGTGTTTGTCAATGTTGAAGATGTTGTTGAATTTGTTGGTGTTTTTCAATGTTGAGTTTGTTGTTGTTTTTCAATGTTGAGGTTGTTGTTGAATTTGTTGGTGTTTTTTCAATGTTAGAGGTTGTTGTTGTTTTTCAATGCTGAGGTTGTTGTTGAATTTGTTGGTGTTTTTCAATGTTGAGGTTGTTGTTGAATTTGTTGGTGTTTTTCAATGTTGAGGTTGTTGTTGTTTTTCAATGTTGAGGTTGTTGTTGAATTTGTTGGTGTTTTTCAATGTTTAGGTTGTTGTTGTTTTTCAATGTTGAGGTTGTTTTTGAATTTGTTGGTTTTTTTTCAATGTTGAGGTTGTTGTTGAATTTGTTGGTGTTTTTTCAATGTTGAGGTTGTTGTTGTTTTTCAATGTTGAGGTTGTTGTTGAATTTGTTGGTGTTTTTCAATGTTGAGTTTGTTGTTGTTTTTCAATGTTGAGGTTGTTGAATTTGTTGGTGTTTTTCAATGTTGAGGTTGTTGTTGTTTTTCACTGTTGAGGTTGTTGTTGAATTTGTTGGTGTTTTTCAATGTTGAGGTTGTTGTTGTTTTTCAATGTTGAGGTTGTTGTTGAATTTGTTGGTGCTTTTCAATGTTGAGGTTGTTGTTGAATTTGTTGGTGTTTTTCAATGTTGATGTTGTTGTTGATTTTCAATGTTGAGGTTGTTGTTGAATTTGTTGGTGTTTTTCAATGTTGAGTTTGTTGTTGAATTTGTTGGTGTTTTTCAATGTTGAGGTTGTTGTTGAATTTGTTGGTGTTTTTCAATGTTGAGGTTGTTGTTGAATTTGTTGGTCTTTTTCAATGTTGAGATTGTTGTTGTTTTTCAATGTTGAGGTTGTTGTTGAATTTGTTGGTGTATTTAAATGTTGAGGTTGTTGTTGAATTTGTTGGTGTTTTTCAATTTCGAGGTTGTTGTTGAATTTTTTGGTGTTTTTCAATGTTGAGGTTGTTGTTGTTTTTCAATGTTGAGGTTGTTGTTGAATTTGTTGGTGTTTTTCAATGTTGAGGTTGTTGTTGTTTTTCAATGTTGAGGTTGTTGTTGAGTTTGTTGGTGTTTTTCAATGTTGAGGTTGTTGTTGAATTTGTTGGTGTTTTTCAATGTTGAGGTTGTTGTTGAATTTGTTGGTGTTTTTCAATGTTGAGGTTGTTGTTGTTTTTAAATGTTGGGGTTGTTGTTGAATTTGTTGGTGTTTTTCAATTTTGAGGATGTTTTTGAATTTGTTGGTGTTTTCAATGTTGAGGTTGTTGTTGAATTTGTTGGTGTTTTTAAATGTTGAGGTTGTTGTTGAATTTGTTGGTGTTTGTCAATGTTGAGGTTGTTGTTGTTTTTCAATGCTGAGGTTGTTGTTGTATTTGTTGGTGTTTTTCAGTGTTGAGGTTGTTGTTGAATTTGTTGGTGTTTTTCAATGTTGAGGTTGTTGTTGAGTTTGTTGGTGTTTTTCAATGTTGAGGTTGTTGTTGAATTTGTTGGTGTTTTTCAATGTTGAGGTTGTTGTTGAATTTGTTGGTGTTTTTCAATGTTGAGGTTGTTGTTGTGTTTAAATGTTGAGGTTGTTGTTGAATTTGTTGGTGTTTTTTTCAATTTTGAGGTTGTTGGTGTTTTTCAATGTTGAGGTTGTTGTTGAATTTGATGGTGTTTTTCAATGTTGAGGTTGTTGGTGTTTTTCAATGTTGAGGTTGTTGTTGAATTTGTTGGTGTTTTTCAATGTTGAGGTTGTTGTTGTTTTTCAATGTTGAGGTTGTTGTTGAGTTTGTTGGTGTTTTTCAATGTTGAGGTTGTTGTTGAATTTTTTGGTGCTTTTTCAATGTTGAGGTTGTTGTTGAATTTGTTGGTGTTTTTCAATGTTGAGGTTGTTGTTGTTTTTAAATTTTGGGGTTGTTGTTGAATTTGTTGGTGTTTTTCCATGATGAGGTTGTAGTTGTTTTTCAAAGTTGAGGTTGTTGTTGAATTTGTTGGTGTTTTTCAATGTCGGGGTTGTTGTTGAATTTGTTGGTGATTTTCGATGTTAAATTTTTGGTTGAATTTGTTGGTGTTTTTAAATGTTGAGGTTGTTGTTGAATTTGTTGGTGTTTTCAATGTTGAAGTTGTTGTTGAATTTGTTGGTGTTTTTAAATGTTGAGGTTGTTGTTTTTCAATGTTAAGGTTGTTGTTGAATTTGTTGGCCTTTTTAAATGTTGAGGTTGTTGTTGAATTTGTTGGTGTTTTCAATGTTGAGGTTGTTGTTGAATTTGTTGGTGTTTTTAAATGTTGAGGTTGTTGTTGAATTTGCTAGTGTTTTGCAATGTTGAGGTTGTTGTTGTATTTGTTGGTGTTTTTCAATTTCGATGTTGTTGTTGAATTTGTTGGTGTTTTTCAATGTTGAAGTTGTTGTTGAATTTGTTGGTGTTTTTCAATGTTGAGGTTGTTGTTGTTTTTCAATGTTGAGGTTGTTGTTGAATTTGTTGGTGTTTTTCAATGTTGAGTTTGTTGTTGTTTTTCAATGTTGAGGTTGTTGTTGAATTTGTTGGTGTTTTTCAATGTTGAGGTTGTTGTTGTTTTTCAATGTTGAGGTTGTTGTTGAATTTGCTGGTGTTTTTCAATGTTGAGGTTATTGGTGTTTTTCAATGTTGAGGTTGTTGTTGAATTTGTTGGTGTTTTTCAATGTTGAGATTGTTGTTGAATTTGTTGGTGTTTTTCAATGTTGAGGTTGTTGTTGTTTTTAAATGTTGGGGTTGTTGTTGAATTTGTTGGTGTTTTTTCAATTTTGAGGATGTTATTGTTTTTCAATGTTGAGGTTGTTGTTGAATTTTGTTGGTGTTTTTCCATGATGAGGTTGTTGTTGTTTTTCAAAGTTGAGGTTGTTGTTGAATTTGTTGGTATTTTTCAATGTCGGGGTTGTTGTTGAATTTTTTGGTGTTTTTCAATGTTGAATTTTTTGTTGAATTTGTTGGTGATTTTCAATGTTGAGGTTGTTGTTTTTCAATGTTGAGGTTGTTGTTGAATTTTTTGGCGTTTTTAAATGTTGAGGTTGTTGTTGAATTTGTTGGTGTTTTCAATGTTGAGGTTGTTGTTGAATTTGTTGGTGTTTTTAAATGTTGAGGTTGTTGTTGAATTTGTTGGTGTTTGTCAATGTTGAGGTTGTTGTTGTTTTTCAATGTTGAGGTTGTTGTTGTTTTTGTTGGTGTTTTTCAATTTCGAGGTTGTTGTTGAATTTGTTGGTGTTTGTCAATGTTGAAGATGTTGTTGAATTTGTTGGTGTTTTTCTATGTTGAGGCTGTTGTTGTTTTTCAATGTTGAGGTTGTTGTTGAATTTGTTGGTGTTTTTCAATGTTGAGGTTGTTGTTGTTTTTCAATGCTGAGGTTGTTGTTGAATTTGTTGGTGTTTTTCAATGTTGAGGTTGTTGTTGAATTTGTTGGTGTTTTTCAATGTTGAGGTTGTTGTTGTTTTTCAATGTTGAGGTTGTTGTTGAATTTGTTGGTGTTTTTCAATGTTTAGGTTGTTGTTGTTTTTCAATGTTGAGGTTGTTTTTGAATTTGTTGGTTTTTTTCAATGTTGAGGTTGTTGTTGAATATGTTGGTGTTTTTCAATGTTGAGGTTGTTGTTGTTTTTCAATGTTGAGGTTGTTGTTGAATTTGTTGGTGTTTTTCAATGTTGAGTTTGTTGTTGTTTTTCAATGTTGAGGTTGTTGAATTTGTTGGTGTTTTTCAATGTTGAGGTTGTTGTTGTTTTTCACTGTTGAGGTTGTTGTTGAATTTGTTGGTGTTTTTCAATGTTGAGTTTGTTGTTGTTTTTCAATGTTGAGGTTGTTGTTGAATTTGTTGGTGCTTTTCAATGTTGAGGTTGTTGTTGAATTTGTTGGTGTTTTTCAATGTTGATGTTGTTGTTGTTTTTCAATGTTGAGGTTGTTGTTGAATTTGTTGGTGTTTTTCAATGTTGAGTTTGTTGTTGAATTTGTTGGTGTTTTTCAATGTTGAGGTTGTTGTTGAATTTGTTGGTGTTTTTCAATGTTGAGGTTGTTGTTGAATTTGTTGGTGTTTTTCAATGTTGAGGTTGTTGTTGTTTTTCAATGTTGAGGTTGTTGTTGAATTTGTTGGTGTTTTTCAATGTTGAGGTTGTTGTTGTTTTTCAATGTTGAGGTTGTTGTTGAGTTTGTTGGTGTTTTTCAATGTTGAGGTTGTTGTTGAATTTGTTGGTGTTTTTCAATGTTGAGGTTGTTGTTGAATTTGTTGGTGTTTTTCAATGTTGAGGTTGTTGTTGTTTTTAAATGTTGGGGTTGTTGTTGAATTTGTTGGTGTTTTTCAATTTTGAGGATGTTTTTGAATTTGTTGGTGTTTTCAATGTTGAGGTTGTTGTTGAATTTGTTGGTGTTTTTAAATGTTGAGGTTGTTGTTGAATTTGTTGGTGTTTTTCAATGTTGAGGTTGTTGTTGTTTTTCAATGTTGAGGTTGTTGTTGAATTTGTTGGTGTTTTTCAATGTTTAGGTTGTTGTTGTTTTTCAATGTTGAGGTTGTTTTTGAATTTGTTGGTTTTTTTCAATGTTGAGGTTGTTGTTGAATTTGTTGGTGTTTTTCAATGTTGAGGTTGTTGTTGTTTTTCAATGTTGAGGTTGTTGTTGAATTTGTTGGTGTTTTTCAATGTTGAGTTTGTTGTTGTTTTTCAATGTTGAGGTTGTGGAATTTGTTGGTGTTTTTCAATGTTGAGTTTGTTGTTGTTTTTCACTGTTGAGGTTGTTGTTGAATTTGTTGGTGTTTTTCAATGTTGAGGTTGTTGTTGTTTTTCAATGTTGAGGTTGTTGTTGAATTTGTTGGTGCTTTTCAATGTTGAGGTTGTTGTTGAATTTGTTGGTGTTTTTCAATGTTGAAGTTGTTGTTGTTTTTCAATGTTGAGGTTGTTGTTGAATTTGTTGGTGTTTTTCAAGGTTGAGTTTGTTGTTGAATTTGTTGGTGTTTTTCAATGTTGAGGTTGTTGTTGAATTTGTTGGTGTTTTTCAATGTTGAGGTTGTTGTTGAATTTGTTGGTGTTTTTCAATGTTGAGGTTGTTGTTGAATTTGTTGGTGTTTTTCAATGTTGAGGTTGTTGTTGTTTTTAAATGTTGAGGTTGTTGTTGAATTTGTTGGTGTTTTTTCAATTTTGAGGTTGTTGGTGTTTTTCAATGTTGAGGTTGTTGTTGAATTTGATGGTGTTTTTCAATGTTGAGGTTGTTGGTGTTTTTCAATGTTGAGGTTGTTGTTGAATTTGTTGGTGTTTTTCAATGTTGAGGTTGTTGTTGTTTTTCAATGTTGAGGTTGTTGTTGAGTTTGTTGGTGTTTTTCAATGTTGAGGTTGTTGTTGAATTTTTTGGTGCTTTTCAATGTTGAGGTTGTTGTTGAATTTGTTGGTGTTTTTCAATGTTGAGGTTGTTGTTGTTTTTAAATTTTGGGGTTGTTGTTGAATTTGTTGGTGTTTTTCCATGATGAGGTTGTAGTTGTTTTTCAAAGTTGAGGTTGTTGTTGAATTTGTTGGTGCTTTTCAATGTCGGGGTTGTTGTTGAATTTGTTGGTGATTTTCGATGTTAAATTTTTGGTTGAATTTGTTGGTGTTTTTAAATGTTGAGGTTGTTGTTGAATTTGTTGGTGTTTTCAATGTTGAAGTTGTTGTTGAATTTGTTGGTGTTTTTAAATGTTGAGGTTGTTGTTTTTCAATGTTAAGGTTGTTGTTGAATTTGTTGGCCTTTTTAAATGTTGAGGTTGTTGTTGAATTTGTTGGTGTTTTCAATGTTGAGGTTGTTGTTGAATTTGTTGGTGTTTTTAAATGTTGAGGTTGTTGTTGAATTTGCTAGTGTTTTGCAATGTTGAGGTTGTTGTTGTATTTGTTGGTGTTTTTCAATTTCGATGTTGTTGTTGAATTTGTTGGTGTTTTTCAATGTTGAAGTTGTTGTTGAATTTGTTGGTGTTTTTCAATGTTGAGGTTGTTGTTGTTTTTCAATGTTGAGGTTGTTGTTGAATTTGTTGGTGTTTTTCAATGTTGAGGTTGTTGTTGTTTTTCAATGTTGAGGTTGTTGTTGAATTTGTTGGTGTTTTTCAATGTTGAGGTTGTTGTTGTTTTTCAATGTTGAGGTTGTTGTTGAATTTGTTGGTGTTTTTCAATGTTGAGGTTATTGGTGTTTTTCAATGTTGAGGTTGTTGTTGAATTTGTTGGTGTTTTTCAATGTTGAGATTGTTGTTGAATTTGTTGGTGTTTTTCAATGTTGAGGTTGTTGTTGTTTTTAAATGTTGGGGTTGTTGTTGAATTTGTTGGTGTTTTTCAATTTTGAGGATGTTATTGTTTTTCAATGTTGAGGTTGTTGTTGAATTTGTTGGTGTTTTTCCATGATGAGGTTGTTGTTGTTTTTCAAAGTTGAGGTTGTTGTTGAATTTGTTGGTGTTTTTCAATGTCGGGGTTGTTGTTGAATTTTTTGGTGTTTTTCAATGTTGAATTTTTTGTTGAATTTGTTGGTGATTTTCAATGTTGAGGTTGTTGTTTTTCAATGTTGAGGTTGTTGTTGAATTTTTTGGCGTTTTTAAATGTTGAGGTTGTTGTTGAATTTGTTGGTGTTTTCAATGTTGAGGTTGTTGTTGAATTTGTTGGTGTTTTTAAATGTTGAGGTTGTTGTTGAATTTGTTGGTGTTTGTCAATGTTGAGGTTGTTGTTGTTTTTCAATGTTGAGGTTGTTGTTGTTTTTGTTGGTGTTTTTCAATTTCGAGGTTGTTGTTGAATTTGTTGGTGTTTGTCAATGTTGAAGATGTTGTTGAATTTGTTGGTGTTTTTCTATGTTGAGGCTGTTGTTGTTTTTCAATGTTGAGGTTGTTGTTGAATTTGTTGGTGTTTTTCAATGTTGAGGTTGTTGTTGTTTTTCAATGCTGAGGTTGTTGTTGAATTTGTTGGTGTTTTTCAATGTTGAGGTTGTTGTTGAATTTGTTGGTGTTTTTCAATGTTGAGGTTGTTGTTGTTTTTCAATGTTGAGGTTGTTGTTGAATTTGTTGGTGTTTTTCAATGTTTAGGTTGTTGTTGTTTTTCAATGTTGAGGTTGTTTTTGAATTTGTTGGTTTTTTTCAATGTTGAGGTTGTTGTTGAATTTGTTGGTGTTTTTCAATGTTGAGGTTGTTGTTGTTTTTCAATGTTGAGGTTGTTGCTGAATTTGTTGGTGTTTTTCAATGTTGAGTTTGTTGTTGTTTTTCAATGTTGAGGTTGTTGAATTTGTTGGTGTTTTTCAATGTTGAGGTTGTTGTTGAATTTGTTGGTGTTTTTCAATGCTGAGGTTATTGGTGTTTTTCAATGTTGAGGTTGTTGTTGAATTTGTTGGTGTTTTTCAATGTTGAGGTTGTTGTTGAATTTGTTGGTGTTTTTCAATGTTTAGGTTGTTGTTGTTTTTCAATGTTGAGGTTGTTTTTGAATTTGTTGGTTTTTTTCAATGTTGAGGTTGTTGTTGAATATGTTGGTGTTTTTCAATGTTGAGGTTGTTGTTGTTTTTCAATGTTGAGGTTGTTGTTGAATTTGTTGGTGTTTTTCAATGTTGAGTTTGTTGTTGTTTTTCAATGTTGAGGTTGTTGAATTTGTTGGTGTTTTTCAATGTTGAGGTTGTTGTTGTTTTTCACTGTTGAGGTTGTTGTTGAATTTGTTGGTGTTTTTCAATGTTGAGTTTGTTGTTGTTTTTCAATGTTGAGGTTGTTGTTGAATTTGTTGGTGCTTTTCAATGTTGAGGTTGTTGTTGAATTTGTTGGTGTTTTTCAATGTTGATGTTGTTGTTGTTTTTCAATGTTGAGGTTGTTGTTGAATTTGTTGGTGTTTTTCAATGTTGAGTTTGTTGTTGAATTTGTTGGTGTTTTTCAATGTTGAGGTTGTTGTTGAATTTGTTGGTGTTTTTCAATTTCGAGGTTGTTGTTGAATTTTTTGGTGTTTTTCAATGTTGAGGTTGTTGTTGTTTTTCAATGTTGAGGTTGTTGTTGAATTTGTTGGTGTTTTTCAATGTTGAGGTTGTTGTTGTTTTTCAATGTTGAGGTTGTTGTTGAGTTTGTTGGTGTTTTTCAATGTTGAGGTTGTTGTTGAATTTGTTGGTGTTTTTCAATGTTGAGGTTGTTGTTGAATTTGTTGGTGTTTTTCAATGTTGAGGTTGTTGTTGTTTTTAAATGTTGGGGTTGTTGTTGAATTTGTTGGTGTTTTTCAATTTTGAGGATGTTTTTGAATTTGTTGGTGTTTTCAATGTTGAGGTTGTTGTTGAATTTGTTGGTGTTTTTAAATGTTGAGGTTGTTGTTGAATTTGTTGGTGTTTTTCAATGTTGAGGTTGTTGTTGTTTTTCAATGTTGAGGTTGTTGTTGAATTTGTTGGTGTTTTTCAATGTTTAGGTTGTTGTTGTTTTTCAATGTTGAGGTTGTTTTTGAATTTGTTGGTTTTTTTCAATGTTGAGGTTGTTGTTGAATTTGTTGGTGTTTTTCAATGTTGAGGTTGTTGTTGTTTTTCAATGTTGAGGTTGTTGTTGAATTTGTTGGTGTTTTTCAATGTTGAGTTTGTTGTTGTTTTTCAATGTTGAGGTTGTGGAATTTGTTGGTGTTTTTCAATGTTGAGTTTGTTGTTGTTTTTCACTGTTGAGGTTGTTGTTGAATTTGTTGGTGTTTTTCAATGTTGAGGTTGTTGTTGTTTTTCAATGTTGAGGTTGTTGTTGAATTTGTTGGTGCTTTTCAATGTTGAGGTTGTTGTTGAATTTGTTGGTGTTTTTCAATGTTGAAGTTGTTGTTGTTTTTCAATGTTGAGGTTGTTGTTGAATTTGTTGGTGTTTTTCAATGTTGAGTTTGTTGTTGAATTTGTTGGTGTTTTTCAATGTTGAGGTTGTTGTTGAATTTGTTGGTGTTTTTCAATGTTGAGGTTGTTGTTGAATTTGTTGGTGTTTTTCAATGTTGAGATTGTTGTTGTTTTTCAATGTTGAGGTTGTTGTTTAATTTGTTGGTGTATTTAAATGTTGAGGTTGTTGTTGAATTTGTTGGTGTTTTTCAATTTCGAGGTTGTTGTTGAATTTTTTGGTGTTTTTCAATGTTGAGGTTGTTGTTGTTTTTCAATGTTGAGGTTGTTGTTGAATTTGTTGGTGTTTTTCAATGTTGAGGTTGTTGTTGTTTTTCAATGTTGAGGTTGTTGTTGAGTTTGTTGGTGTTTTTCAATGTTGAGGTTGTTGTTGAATTTGTTGGTGTTTTTCAATGTTGAGGTTGTTGTTGAATTTGTTGGTGTTTTTCAATGTTGAGGTTGTTGTTGTTTTTAAATGTTGGGGTTGTTGTTGAATTTGTTGGTGTTTTTCAATTTTGAGGATGTTTTTGAATTTGTTGGTGTTTTCAATGTTGAGGTTGTTGTTGAATTTGTTGGTGTTTTTAAATGTTGAGGTTGTTGTTGAATTTGTTGGTGTTTGTCAATGTTGAGGTTGTTGTTGTTTTTCAATGCTGAGGTTGTTGTTGTATTTGTTGGTGTTTTTCAGTGTTGAGGTTGTTGTTGAATTTGTTGGTGTTTTTCAATGTTGAGGTTGTTGTTGAATTTGTTGGTGTTTTTCAATGTTGAGGTTGTTGTTGTTTTTAAATGTTGAGGTTGTTGTTGAATTTGTTGGTGTTTTTTCAATTTTGAGGTTGTTGGTGTTTTTCAATGTTGAGGTTGTTGTTGAATTTGATGGTGTTTTTCAATGTTGAGGTTGTTGGTGTTTTTCAATGTTGAGGTTGTTGTTGAATTTGTTGGTGTTTTTCAAGGTTGAGGTTGTTGTTGAATTTGTTGGTGTTTTTCAATGTTGAGGTTGTTGGTGTTTTTCAATGTTGAGGTTGTTGTTGAATTTGTTGGTGTTTTTCAAGGTTGAGGTTGTTGTTGAATTTGTTGGTGTTTTTCAATGTTGAGGTTGTTGTTGTTTTTCAATGTTGAGGTTGTTGTTGAGTTTGTTGGTGTTTTTCAATGTTGAGGTTGTTGTTGAATTTTTTGGTGCTTTTCAATGTTGAGGTTGTTGTTGAATTTGTTGGTGTTTTTCAATGTTGAGGTTGTTGTTGTTTTTAAATGTTGGGGTTGTTGTTGAATTTGTTGGTGTTTTTCCATGATGAGGTTGTTGTTGTTTTTCAAAGTTGAGGTTGTTGTTGAATTTGTTGGTGTTTTTCAATGTCGGGGTTGTTGTTGAATTTGTTGGTGATTTTCGATGTTGAATTTTTTGTTGAATTTGTTGGTGTTTTTAAATGTTGAGGTTGTTATTGAATTTGTTGGTGTTTTTCAATGTTGAGGTTGTTATTGAATTTGTTGGTGTTTTTCAATGTTGAGGTTGTTGTTGTTTTTCAATGTTGAGGTTGTTGTTGAATTTGTTGTTGTTTTTCAATGTTGAGGTTGTTGTTGAATTTGTTGGTGTTTTTCAATGTTGAGTTTGTTGTTGTTTTTCAATGTTGAGGTTGTTGTTGAATTTGTTGGTGTTTTTCAATGTTGAGGTTGTTGTTGTTTTTCAATGTTGAGGTTGTTGTTGAATTTGTTGGTGTTTTTCAATGTTGAGGTTATTGGTGTTTTTCAATGTTGAGGTTGTTGTTGAATTTGTTGGTGTTTTTCAATGTTGAGGTTGTTGTTGAATTTGTTGGTGTTTTTCAATGTTGAGGTTGTTGTTGTTTTTGAATGTTGAGGTTGTTGTTGAGTTTGTTGGTGTTTTTCAATGTTGAGGTTGTTGTTGAATTTGTTGGTGTTTTTCAATGTTGAGGTTGTTGTTGAATTTGTTGGTGTTTTTCAATGTTGAGGTTGTTGTTGTTTTTAAATGTTGGGGATGTTGTTGAATTTGTTGGTGTTTTTCAATTTTGAGGATGTTGTTGTTTTTCAATGTTGAGGTTGTTGTTGAATTTGTTGGTGTTTTTCCATGATGAGGTTGTTGTTGTTTTTCAAAGTTGAGGTTGTTGTTGAATTTGTTGGTGTTTTTCAATGTCGGGGTTGTTGTTGAATTTTTTGGTGTTTTTCAATGTTGAATTTTTTGTTGAATTTGTTGGTGTTTTTCAATGTTGAGGTTGTTGTTTTTCAATGTTGAGGTTGTTGTTGAATTTTTTGGCGTTTTTAAATGTTGAGGTTGTTGTTGAATTTGTTGGTGTTTTCAATGTTGAGGTTGTTGTTGAATTTGTTGGTGTTTTTAAATGTTGAGGTTGTTGTTGAATTTGTTGGTTTTTGTCAATGTTGAGGTTGTTGTTGTTTTTCAATGTTGAGGTTGTTGTTGTATTTGTTGGTGTTTTTCAATTTCGAGGTTGTTGTTGAATTTGTTGGTGTTTGTCAATGTTGAAGATGTTGTTGAATTTGTTGGTGTTTTTCAATGTTGAGTTTGTTGTTGTTTTTCAATGTTGAGGTTGTTGTTGAATTTGTTGGTGTTTTTCAATGTTGAGGTTGTTGTTGTTTTTCAATGCTGAGGTTGTTGTTGAATTTGTTGGTGTTTTTCAATGTTGAGGTTGTTGTTGAATTTGTTGGTGTTTTTCAATGTTGAGGTTGTTGTTGTTTTTCAATGTTGAGGTTGTTGTTGAATTTGTTGGTGTTTTTCAATGTTTAGGTTGTTGTTGTTTTTCAATGTTGTGGTTGTTTTTGAATTTGTTGGTTTTTTTCAATGTTGAGGTTGTTGTTGAATTTGTTGGTGTTTTTCAATGTTGAGGTTGTTGTTGTTTTTCAATGTTGAGGTTGTTGTTGAATTTGTTGGTGTTTTTCAATGTTGAGTTTGTTGTTGTTTTTCAATGTTGAGGTTGTTGAATTTGTTGGTGTTTTTCAATGTTGAGGTTGTTGTTGTTTTTCACTGTTGAGGTTGTTGTTGAATTTGTTGGTGTTTTTCAATGTTGAGGTTGTTGTTGTTTTTCAATGTTGAGGTTGTTGTTGAATTTGTTGGTGCTTTTCAATGTTGAGGTTGTTGTTGAATTTGTTGGTGTTTTTCAATGTTGATGTTGTTGTTGTTTTTCAATGTTGAGGTTGTTGTTGAATTTGTTGGTGTTTTTCAATGTTGAGTTTGTTGTTGAATTTGTTGGTGTTTTTCAATGTTGAGGTTGTTGTTGAATTTGTTGGTGTTTTTCAATGTTGAGGTTGTTGTTGAATTTGTTGGTGTTTTTCAATGTTGAGATTGTTGTTGTTTTTCAATGTTGAGGTTGTTGTTGAATTTGTTGGTGTATTTAAATGTTGAGGTTGTTGTTGAATTTGTTGGTGTTTTTCAATTTCGAGGTTGTTGTTGAATTTTTTGGTGTTTTTCAATGTTGAGGTTGTTGTTGTTTTTCAATGTTGAGGTTGTTGTTGAATTTGTTGGTGTTTTTCAATGTTGAGGTTGTTGTTGTTGTTCAATGTTGAGGTTGTTGTTGAGTTTGTTGGTGTTTTTCAATGTTGAGGTTGTTGTTGAATTTGTTGGTGTTTTTCAATGTTGAGGTTGTTGTTGAATTTGTTGGTGTTTTTCAATGTTGAGGTTGTTGTTGTTTTTAAATGTTGGGGTTGTTGTTGAATTTGTTGGTGTTTTTCAATTTTGAGGATGTTTTTGAATTTGTTGGTGTTTTCAATGTTGAGGTTGTTGTTGAATTTGTTGGTGTTTTTAAATGTTGAGGTTGTTGTTGAATTTGTTGGTGTTTGTCAATGTTGAGGTTGTTGTTGTTTTTCAATGCTGAGGTTGTTGTTGTATTTGTTGGTGTTTTTCAGTGTTGAGGTTGTTGTTGAATTTGTTGGTGTTTTTCAATGTTGAGGTTGTTGTTGAGTTTGTTGGTGTTTTTCAATGTTGAGGTTGTTGTTGAATTTGTTGGTGTTTTTCAATGTTGAGGTTGTTGTTGAATTTGTTGGTGTTTTTCAATGTTGAGGTTGTTGTTGTTTTTAAATGTTGAGGTTGTTGTTGAATTTGTTGGTGTTTTTTCAATTTTGAGGTTGTTGGTGTTTTTCAATGTTGAGGTTGTTGTTGAATTTGATGGTGTTTTTCAATGTTGAGGTTGTTGGTGTTTTTCAATGTTGAGGTTGTTGTTGAATTTGTTGGTGTTTTTCAATGTTGAGGTTGTTGTTGAATTTGTTGGTGTTTTTCAATGTTGAGGTTGTTGTTGTTTTTCAATGTTGAGGTTGTTGTTGAGTTTGTTGGTGTTTTTCAATGTTGAGGTTGTTGTTGAATTTTTTGGTGCTTTTCAATGTTGAGGTTGTTGTTGAATTTGTTGGTGTTTTTCAATGTTGAGGTTGTTGTTGTTTTTAAATGTTAGGGTTGTTGTTGAATTTGTTGGTGTTTTTCCATGATGAGGTTGTAGTTGTTTTTCAAAGTTGAGGTTGTTGTTGAATTTGTTGGTGTTTTTCAATGTCGGGGTTGTTGTTGAATTTGTTGGTGATTTTCGATGTTAAATTTTTGGTTGAATTTGTTGGTGTTTTTAAATGTTGAGGTTGTTGTTGAATTTGTTGGTGTTTTCAATGTTGAAGTTGTTGTTGAATTTGTTGGTGTTTTTAAATGTTGAGGTTGTTGTTTTTCAATGTTAAGGTTGTTGTTGAATTTGTTGGCCTTTTTAAATGTTGAGGTTGTTGTTGAATTTGTTGGTGTTTTCAATGTTGAGGTTGTTGTTGAATTTGTTGGTGTTTTTAAATGTTGAGGTTGTTGTTGAATTTGTTGGTGTTTTTCAATTTCGAGGTTGTTGTTGAATTTTTTGGTGTTTTTCAATGTTGAGGTTGTTGTTGTTTTTCAATGTTGAGGTTGTTGTTGAATTTGTTGGTGTTTTTCAATGTTGAGGTTGTTGTTGTTTTTCAATGTTTAGGTTGTTGTTGAGTTTGTTGGTGTTTTTCAATGTTGAGGTTGTTGTTGAATTTGTTGGTGTTTTTCAATGTTGAGGTTGTTGTTGAATTTGTTGGTGTTTTTCAATGTTGAGGTTGTTGTTGTTTTTAAATGTTGGGGTTGTTGTTGAATTTGTTGGTGTTTTTCAATTTTGAGGATGTTTTTGAATTTGTTGGTGTTTTCAATGTTGAGGTTGTTGTTGAATTTGTTGGTGTTTTTAAATGTTGAGGTTGTTGTTGAATTTGTTGGTGTTTGTCAATGTTGAGGTTGTTGTTGTTTTTCAATGCTGAGGTTGTTGTTGTATTTGTTGGTGTTTTTCAGTGTTGAGGTTGTTGTTGAATTTGTTGGTGTTTTTCAATGTTGAGGTTGTTGTTGAGTTTGTTGGTGTTTTTCAATGTTGAGGTTGTTGTTGAATTTGTTGGTGTTTTTCAATGTTGAGGTTGTTGTTGAATTTGTTGGTGTTTTTCAATGTTGAGGTTGTTGTTGTTTTTAAATGTTGAGGTTGTTGTTGAATTTGTTGGTGTTTTTTCAATTTTGAGGTTGTTGGTGTTTTTCAATGTTGAGGTTGTTGTTGAATTTGATGCTGTTTTTCAATGTTGAGGTTGTTGGTGTTTTTCAATGTTGAGGTTGTTGTTGAATTTGTTGGTGTTTTTCAATGTTGAGGTTGTTGATGAATTTGTTGTTGTTTTTCAATGTTGAGGTTGTTGTTGTTTTTCAATGTTGAGGTTGTTGTTGAGTTTGTTGGTGTTTTTCAATGTTGAGGTTGTTGTTGAATTTTTTGGTGCTTTTCAATGTTGAGGTTGTTGTTGAATTTGTTGGTGTTTTTCAATGTTGAGGTTGTTGTTGTTTTTAAATGTTGGGGTTGTTGTTGAATTTGTTGGTGTTTTTCCATGATGAGGTTGTAGTTGTTTTTCAAAGTTGAGGTTGTTGTTGAATTTGTTGGTGTTTTTCAATGTCGGGGTTGTTGTTGAATTTGTTGGTGATTTTCGATGTTAAATTTTTGGTTGAATTTGTTGGTGTTTTTAAATGTTGAGGTTGTTGTTGAATTTGTTGGTGTTTTCAATGTTGAAGTTGTTGTTGAATTTGTTGGTGTTTTTAAATGTTGAGGTTGTTGTTTTTCAATGTGAAGGTTGTTGTTGAATTTGTTGGCCTTTTTAAATGTTGAGGTTGTTGTTGAATTTGTTGGTGTTTTCAATGTTGAGGTTGTTGTTGAATTTGTTGGTGTTTTTAAATGTTGAGGTTGTTGTTGAATTTGCTAGTGTTTTGCAATGTTGAGGTTGTTGTTGTATTTGTTGGTGTTTTTCAATTTCGATGTTGTTGTTGAATTTGTTGGTGTTTTTCAATGTTGAAGTTGTTGTTGAATTTGTTGGTGTTTTTCAATGTTGAGGTTGTTGTTGTTTTTCAATGTTGAGGTTGTTGTTGAATTTGTTGGTGTTTTTCAATGTTGAGTTTGTTGTTGTTTTTCAATGTTGAGGTTGTTGTTGAATTTGTTGGTGTTTTTCAATGTTGAGGTTGTTGTTGTTTTTCAATGTTGAGGTTGTTGTTGAATTTGTTGGTGTTTTTCAATGTTGAGGTTATTGGTGTTTTTCAATGTTGAGGTTGTTGTTGAATTTGTTGGTGTTTTTCAATGTTGAGATTGTTGTTGAATTTGTTGGTGTTTTTCAATGTTGAGGTTGTTGTTGTTTTTAAATGTTGGGGTTGTTGTTGAATTTGTTGGTGTTTTTCAATTTTGAGGATGTTGTTGTTTTTCAATGTTGAGGTTGTTGTTGAATTTGTTGGTGTTTTTCCATGATGAGGTTGTTGTTGTTTTTCAAAGTTGAGTTTGTTGTTGAATTTGTTGGTGTTTTTCAATGTCGGGGTTGTTGTTGAATTTTTTGGTGTTTTTAAATGTTGAATTTTTTGTTGAATTTGTTGGTGATTTTCAATGTTGAGGTTGTTGTTTTTCAATGTTGAGGTTGTTGTTGAATTTTTTGGCGTTTTTAAATGTTGAGGTTGTTGTTGAATTTGTTGGTGTTTTCAATGTTGAGGTTGTTGTTGAATTTGTTGGTGTTTTTAAATGTTGAGGTTGTTGTTGAATTTGTTGGTGTTTGTCAATGTTGAGGTTGTTGTTGTTTTTCAATGTTGAGGTTGTTGTTGTTTTTGTTGGTGTTTTTCAATTTCGAGGTTGTTGTTGAATTTGTTGGTGTTTGTCAATGTTGAAGATGTTGTTGAATTTGTTGGTGTTTTTCAATGTTGAGGTTGTTGTTGTTTTTCAATGTTGATGTTGTTGTTGAATTTGTTGGTGTTTTTCAATGTTGAGGTTGTTGTTGTTTTTCAATGCTGAGGTTGTTGTTGAATTTGTTGGTGTTTTTCAATGTTGAGGTTGTTGTTGAATTTGTTGGTGTTTTTCAATGTTGAGGTTGTTGTTGTTTTTCAATGTTGAGGTTGTTGTTGAATTTGTTGGTGTTTTTCAATGTTTAGGTTGTTGTTGTTTTTCAATGTTGAGGTTGTTTTTGAATTTGTTGGTTTTTTTCAATGTTGAGGTTGTTGTTGAATTTGTTGGTGTTTTTCAATGTTGAGGTTGTTGTTGTTTTTCAATGTTGAGGTTGTTGTTGAATTTGTTGGTGTTTTTCAATGTTGAGTTTGTTGTTGTTTTTCAATGTTGAGGTTGTTGAATTTGTTGGTGTTTTTCAATGTTGAGGTTGTTGTTGAATTTGTTGGTGTTTTTCAATGCTGAGGTTATTGGTGTTTTTCAATGTTGAGGTTGTTGTTGAATTTGTTGGTGTTTTTCAATGTTGAGGTTGTTGTTGAATTTGTTGGTGTTTTTCAATGTTTAGGTTGTTGTTGTTTTTCAATGTTGAGGTTGTTTTTGAATTTGTTGGTTTTTTTCAATGTTGAGGTTGTTGTTGAATTTCTTGGTGTTTTTCAATGTTGAGGTTGTTGTTGTTTTTCAATGTTGAGGTTGTTGTTGAATTTGTTGGTGTTTTTCAATGTTGAGTTTGTTGTTGTTTTTCAATGTTGAGGTTGTTGAATTTGTTGGTGTTTTTCAATGTTGAGGTTGTTGTTGTTTTTCACTGTTGAGGTTGTTGTTGAATTTGTTGGTGTTTTTCAATGTTGAGTTTGTTGTTGTTTTTCAATGTTGAGGTTGTTGTTGAATTTGTTGGTGCTTTTCAATGTTGAGGTTGTTGTTGAATTTGTTGGTGTTTTTCAATGTTGATGTTGTTGTTGTTTTTCAATGTTGAGGTTGTTGTTGAATTTGTTGGTGTTTTTCAATGTTGAGTTTGTTGTTGAATTTGTTGGTGTTTTTCAATGTTGAGGTTGTTGTTGAATTTGTTGGTGTTTTTCAATGTTGAGGTTGTTGTTGAATTTGTTGGTGTTTTTCAATTTCGAGGTTGTTGTTGAATTTTTTGGTGTTTTTCAATGTTGAGGTTGTTGTTGTTTTTCAATGTTGAGGTTGTTGTTGAATTTGTTGGTGTTTTTCAATGTTGAGGTTGTTGTTGTTTTTCAATGTTGAGGTTGTTGTTGAGTTTGTTGGTGTTTTTCAATGTTGAGGTTGTTGTTGAATTTGTTGGTGTTTTTCACTGTTGAGGTTGTTGTTGAATTTGTTGGTGTTTTTCAATGTCGGGGTTGTTGTTGAATTTTTTGGTGTTTTTCAATGTTGAATTTTTTGTTGAATTTGTTGGTGTTTTTCAATGTTGAGGTTGTTGTTTTTCAATGTTGAGGTTGTTGTTGAATTTTTTGGCGTTTTTAAATGTTGAGGTTGTTGTTGAATTTGTTGGTGTTTTCAATGTTGAGGTTGTTGTTGAATTTGTTGGTGTTTTTAAATGTTGAGGTTGTTGTTGAATTTGTTGGTTTTTGTCAATGTTGAGGTTGTTGTTGTTTTTCAATGTTGAGGTTGTTGTTGTATTTGTTGGTGTTTTTCAATTTCGAGGTTGTTGTTGAATTTGTTGGTGTTTGTCAATGTTGAAGATGTTGTTGAATTTGTTGGTGTTTTTCAATGTTGAGTTTGTTGTTGTTTTTCAATGTTGAGGTTGTTGTTGAATTTGTTGGTGTTTTTCAATGTTGAGGTTGTTGTTGTTTTTCAATGCTGAGGTTGTTGTTGAATTTGTTGGTGTTTTTCAATGTTGAGGTTGTTGTTGAATTTGTTGGTGTTTTTCAATGTTTAGGTTGTTGTTGTTTTTCAATGTTGAGGTTGTTTTTGAATTTGTTGGTTTTTTTCAATGTTGAGGTTGTTGTTGAATTTCTTGGTGTTTTTCAATGTTGAGGTTGTTGTTGTTTTTCAATGTTGAGGTTGTTGTTGAATTTGTTGGTGTTTTTCAATGTTGAGTTTGTTGTTGTTTTTCAATGTTGAGGTTGTTGAATTTGTTGGTGTTTTTCAATGTTGAGGTTGTTGTTGTTTTTCACTGTTGAGGTTGTTGTTGAATTTGTTGGTGTTTTTCAATGTTGAGTTTGTTGTTGTTTTTCAATGTTGAGGTTGTTGTTGAATTTGTTGGTGCTTTTCAATGTTGAGGTTGTTGTTGAATTTGTTGGTGTTTTTCAATGTTGATGTTGTTGTTGTTTTTCAATGTTGAGGTTGTTGTTGAATTTGTTGGTGTTTTTCAATGTTGAGTTTGTTGTTGAATTTGTTGGTGTTTTTCAATGTTGAGGTTGTTGTTGAATTTGTTGGTGTTTTTCAATGTTGAGGTTGTTGTTGAATTTGTTGGTGTTTTTCAATTTCGAGGTTGTTGTTGAATTTTTTGGTGTTTTTCAATGTTGAGGTTGTTGTTGTTTTTCAATGTTGAGGTTGTTGTTGAATTTGTTGGTGTTTTTCAATGTTGAGGTTGTTGTTGTTTTTCAATGTTGAGGTTGTTGTTGAGTTTGTTGTTGTTTTTCAATGTTGAGGTTGTTGTTGAATTTTTTGGCGTTTTTAAATGTTGAGGTTGTTGTTGAATTTGTTGGTGTTTTCAATGTTGAGGTTGTTGTTGAATTTGTTGGTGTTTTTAAATGTTGAGGTTGTTGTTGAATTTGTTGGTTTTTGTCAATGTTGAGGTTGTTGTTGTTTTTCAATGTTGAGGTTGTTGTTGTATTTGTTGGTGTTTTTCAATTTCGAGGTTGTTGTTGAATTTGTTGGTGTTTGTCAATGTTGAAGATGTTGTTGAATTTGTTGGTGTTTTTCAATGTTGAGTTTGTTGTTGTTTTTCAATGTTGAGGTTGTTGTTGAATTTGTTGGTGTTTTTCAATGTTGAGGTTGTTGTTGTTTTTCAATGCTGAGGTTGTTGTTGAATTTGTTGGTGTTTTTCAATGTTGAGGTTGTTGTTGAATTTGTTGGTGTTTTTCAATGTTGAGGTTGTTGTTGTTTTTCAATGTTGAGGTTGTTGTTGAATTTGTTGGTGTTTTTCAATGTTTAGGTTGTTGTTGTTTTTCAATGTTGAGGTTGTTTTTGAATTTGTTGGTTTTTTTCAATGTTGAGGTTGTTGTTGAATTTGTTGGTGTTTTTCAATGTTGAGGTTGTTGTTGTTTTTCAATGTTGAGGTTGTTGTTGAATTTGTTGGTGTTTTTCAATGTTGAGTTTGTTGTTGTTTTTCAATGTTGAGGTTGTTGAATTTGTTGGTGTTTTTCAATGTTGAGGTTGTTGTTGTTTTTCACTGTTGAGGTTGTTGTTGAATTTGTTGGTGTTTTTCAATGTTGAGGTTGTTGTTGTTTTTCAATGTTGAGGTTGTTGTTGAATTTGTTGGTGCTTTTCAATGTTGAGGTTGTTGTTGAATTTGTTGGTGTTTTTCAATGTTGATGTTGTTGTTGTTTTTCAATGTTGAGGTTGTTGTTGAATTTGTTGGTGTTTTTCAATGTTGAGTTTGTTGTTGAATTTGTTGGTGTTTTTCAATGTTGAGGTTGTTGTTGAATTTGTTGGTGTTTTTCAATGTTGTGGTTGTTGTTGAATTTGTTGGTGTTTTTCAATGTTGAGATTGTTGTTGTTTTTCAATGTTGAGGTTGTTGTTGAATTTGTTGGTGTATTTAAATGTTGAGGTTGTTGTTGAATTTGTTGGTGTTTTTCAATTTCGAGGTTGTTGTTGAATTTTTTGGTGTTTTTCAATGATGAGGTTGTTGTTGTTTTTCAATGTTGAGGTTGTTGTTGAATTTGTTGGTGTTTTTCAATGTTGAGGTTGTTGTTGTTTTTCAATGTTGAGGTTGTTGTTGAGTTTGTTGGTGTTTTTCAATGTTGAGGTTGTTGTTGAATTTGTTGGTGTTTTTCAATGTTGAGGTTGTTGTTGAATTTGTTGGTGTTTTTCAATGTTGAGGTTGTTGTTGTTTTTAAATGTTGGGGTTGTTGTTGAATTTGTTGGTGTTTTTCAATTTTGAGGATGTTTTTGAATTTGTTGGTGCTTTCAATGTTGAGGTTGTTGTTGAATTTGTTGGTGTTTTTAAATGTTGAGGTTGTTGTTGAATTTGTTGGTGTTTGTCAATGTTGAGGTTGTTGTTGTTTTTCAATGCTGAGGTTGTTGTTGTATTTGTTGGTGTTTTTCAGTGTTGAGGTTGTTGTTGAATTTGTTGGTGTTTTTCAATGTTGAGGTTGTTGTTGAGTTTGTTGGTGTTTTTCAATGTTGAGGTTGTTGTTGAATTTGTTGGTGTTTTTCAATGTTGAGGTTGTTGTTGAATTTGTTGGTGTTTTTCAATGTTGAGGTTGTTGTTGTTTTTAAATGTTGAGGTTGTTGTTGAATTTGTTGGTGTTTTTTCAATTTTGAGGTTGTTGGTGTTTTTCAATGTTGAGGTTGTTGTTGAATTTGATGGTGTTTTTCAATGTTGAGGTTGTTGGTGTTTTTCAATGTTGAGGTTGTTGTTGAATTTGTTGGTGTTTTTCAATGTTGAGGTTGTTGTTGAATTTGTTGGTGTTTTTCAATGTTGAGGTTGTTGTTGTTTTTCAATGTTGAGGTTGTTGTTGAGTTTGTTGGTGTTTTTCAATGTTGAGGTTGTTGTTGAATTTTTTGGTGCTTTTCAATGTTGAGGTTGTTGTTGAATTTGTTGGTGTTTTTCAATGTTGAGGTTGTTGTTGTTTTTAAATGTTGGGGTTGTTGTTGAATTTGTTGGTGTTTTTCCATGATGAGGTTGTAGTTGTTTTTCAAAGTTGAGGTTGTTGTTGAATTTGTTGGTGTTTTTCAATGTCGGGGTTGTTGTTGAATTTGTTGGTGATTTTCGATGTTAAATTTTTGGTTGAATTTGTTGGTGTTTTTAAATGTTGAGGTTGTTGTTGAATTTGTTGGTGTTTTCAATGTTGAAGTTGTTGTTGAATTTGTTGGTGTTTTTAAATGTTGAGGTTGTTGTTTTTCAATGTTAAGGTTGTTGTTGAATTTGTTGGCCTTTTTAAATGTTGAGGTTGTTGTTGAATTTGTTGGTGTTTTCAATGTTGAGGTTGTTGTTGAATTTGTTGGTGTTTTTAAATGTTGAGGTTGTTGTTGAATTTGTTGGTGTTTTTCAATTTCGAGGTTGTTGTTGAATTTTTTGGTGTTTTTCAATGTTGAGGTTGTTGTTGTTTTTCAATGTTGAGGTTGTTGTTGAATTTGTTGGTGTTTTTCAATGTTGAGGTTGTTGTTGTTTTTCAATGTTGAGGTTGTTGTTGAGTTTGTTGGTGTTTTTCAATGTTGAGGTTGTTGTTGAATTTGTTGGTGTTTTTCAATGTTGAGGTTGTTGTTGAATTTGTTGGTGTTTTTCAATGTTGAGGTTGTTGTTGTTTTTAAATGTTGGGGTTGTTGTTGAATTTGTTGGTGTTTTTCAATTTTGAGGATGTTTTTGAATTTGTTGGTGTTTTCAATGTTGAGGTTGTTGTTGAATTTGTTGGTGTTTTTAAATGTTGAGGTTGTTGTTGAATTTGTTGGTGTTTGTCAATGTTGAGGTTGTTGTTGTTTTTCAATGCTGAGGTTGTTGTTGTATTTGTTGGTGTTTTTCAGTGTTGAGGTTGTTGTTGAATTTGTTGGTGTTTTTCAATGTTGAGGTTGTTGTTGAGTTTGTTGGTGTTTTTCAATGTTGAGGTTGTTGTTGAATTTGTTGGTGTTTTTCAATGTTGAGGTTGTTGTTGAATTTGTTGGTGTTTTTCAATGTTGAGGTTGTTGTTGTTTTTAAATGTTGAGGTTGTTGTTGAATTTGTTGGTGTTTTTTCAATTTTGAGGTTGTTGGTGTTTTTCAATGTTGAGGTTGTTGTTGAATTTGATGGTGTTTTTCAATGTTGAGGTTGTTGGTGTTTTTCAATGTTGAGGTTGTTGTTGAATTTGTTGGTGTTTTTCAATGTTGAGGTTGTTGTTGAATTTGTTGGTGTTTTTCAATGTTGAGGTTGTTGTTGTTTTTCAATGTTGAGGTTGTTGTTGAGTTTGTTGGTGTTTTTCAATGTTGAGGTTGTTGTTGAATTTTTTGGTGCTTTTCAATGTTGAGGTTGTTGTTGAATTTGTTGGTGTTTTTCAATGTTGAGGTTGTTGTTGTTTTTAAATGTTGGGGTTGTTGTTGAATTTGTTGGTGTTTTTCCATGATGAGGTTGTAGTTGTTTTTCAAAGTTGAGGTTGTTGTTGAATTTGTTGGTGTTTTTCAATGTCGGGGTTGTTGTTGAATTTGTTGGTGATTTTCGATGTTAAATTTTTGGTTGAATTTGTTGGTGTTTTTAAATGTTGAGGTTGTTGTTGAATTTGTTGGTGTTTTCAATGTTGAAGTTGTTGTTGAATTTGTTGGTGTTTTTAAATGTTGAGGTTGTTGTTTTTCAATGTTAAGGTTGTTGTTGAATTTGTTGGCCTTTTTAAATGTTGAGGTTGTTGTTGAATTTGTTGGTGTTTTCAATGTTGAGGTTGTTGTTGAATTTGTTGGTGTTTTTAAATGTTGAGGTTGTTGTTGAATTTGCTAGTGTTTTGCAATGTTGAGGTTGTTGTTGTATTTGTTGGTGTTTTTCAATTTCGATGTTGTTGTTGAATTTGTTGGTGTTTTTCAATGTTGAAGTTGTTGTTGAATTTGTTGGTGTTTTTCAATGTTGAGGTTGTTGTTGTTTTTCAATGTTGAGGTTGTTGTTGAATTTGTTGGTGTTTTTCAATGTTGAGTTTGTTGTTGTTTTTCAATGTTGAGGTTGTTGTTGAATTTGTTGGTGTTTTTCAATGTTGAGGTTGTTGTTGTTTTTCAATGTTGAGGTTGTTGTTGAATTTGTTGGTGTTTTTCAATGTTGAGGTTATTGGTGTTTTTCAATGTTGAGGTTGTTGTTGAATTTGTTGGTGTTTTTCAATGTTGAGATTGTTGTTGAATTTGTTGGTGTTTTTCAATGTTGAGGTTGTTGTTGTTTTTAAATGTTGGGGTTGTTGTTGAATTTGTTGGTGTTTTTCAATTTTGAGGATGTTGTTGTTTTTCAATGTTGAGGTTGTTGTTGAATTTGTTGGTGTTTTTCCATGATGAGGTTGTTGTTGTTTTTCAAAGTTGAGGTTGTTGTTGAATTTGTTGGTGTTTTTCAATGTCGGGGTTGTTGTTGAATTTTTTGGTGTTTTTAAATGTTGAATTTTTTGTTGAATTTGTTGGTGATTTTCAATGTTGAGGTTGTTGTTTTTCAATGTTGAGGTTGTTGTTGAATTTTTTGGCGTTTTTAAATGTTGAGGTTGTTGTTGAATTTGTTGGTGTTTTCAATGTTGAGGTTGTTGTTGAATTTGTTGGTGTTTTTAAATGTTGAGGTTGTTGTTGAATTTGTTGGTGTTTGTCAATGTTGAGGTTGTTGTTGTTTTTCAATGTTGAGGTTGTTGTTGTTTTTGTTGGTGTTTTTCAATTTCGAGGTTGTTGTTGAATTTGTTGGTGTTTGTCAATGTTGAAGATGTTGTTGAATTTGTTGGTGTTTTTCAATGTTGAGGTTGTTGTTGTTTTTCAATGTTGATGTTGTTGTTGAATTTGTTGGTGTTTTTCAATGTTGAGGTTGTTGTTGTTTTTCAATGCTGAGGTTGTTGTTGAATTTGTTGGTGTTTTTCAATGTTGAGGTTGTTGTTGAATTTGTTGGTGTTTTTCAATGTTGAGGTTGTTGTTGTTTTTCAATGTTGAGGTTGTTGTTGAATTTGTTGGTGTTTTTCAATGTTTAGGTTGTTGTTGTTTTTCAATGTTGAGGTTGTTTTTGAATTTGTTGGTTTTTTTCAATGTTGAGGTTGTTGTTGAATTTGTTGGTGTTTTTCAATGTTGAGGTTGTTGTTGTTTTTCAATGTTGAGGTTGTTGTTGAATTTGTTGGTGTTTTTCAATGTTGAGTTTGTTGTTGTTTTTCAATGTTGAGGTTGTTGAATTTGTTGGTGTTTTTCAATGTTGAGGTTGTTGTTGAATTTGTTGGTGTTTTTCAATGCTGAGGTTATTGGTGTTTTTCAATGTTGAGGTTGTTGTTGAATTTGTTGGTGTTTTTCAATGTTGAGGTTGTTGTTGAATTTGTTGGTGTTTTTCAATGTTTAGGTTGTTGTTGTTTTTCAATGTTGAGGTTGTTTTTGAATTTGTTGGTTTTTTTCAATGTTGAGGTTGTTGTTGAATTTCTTGGTGTTTTTCAATGTTGAGGTTGTTGTTGTTTTTCAATGTTGAGGTTGTTGTTGAATTTGTTGGTGTTTTTCAATGTTGAGTTTGTTGTTGTTTTTCAATGTTGAGGTTGTTGAATTTGTTGGTGTTTTTCAATGTTGAGGTTGTTGTTGTTTTTCACTGTTGAGGTTGTTGTTGAATTTGTTGGTGTTTTTCAATGTTGAGTTTGTTGTTGTTTTTCAATGTTGAGGTTGTTGTTGAATTTGTTGGTGCTTTTCAATGTTGAGGTTGTTGTTGAATTTGTTGGTGTTTTTCAATGTTGATGTTGTTGTTGTTTTTCAATGTTGAGGTTGTTGTTGAATTTGTTGGTGTTTTTCAATGTTGAGTTTGTTGTTGAATTTGTTGGTGTTTTTCAATGTTGAGGTTGTTGTTGAATTTGTTGGTGTTTTTCAATGTTGAGGTTGTTGTTGAATTTGTTGGTGTTTTTCAATTTCGAGGTTGTTGTTGAATTTTTTGGTGTTTTTCAATGTTGAGGTTGTTGTTGTTTTTCAATTTTGAGGTTGTTGTTGAATTTGTTGGTGTTTTTCAATGTTGAGGTTGTTGTTGTTTTTCAATGTTGAGGTTGTTGTTGAGTTTGTTGGTGTTTTTCAATGTTGAGGTTGTTGTTGAATTTGTTGGTGTTTTTCAATGTTGAGGTTGTTGTTGAATTTGTTGGTGTTTTTCAATGTTGAGGTTGTTGTTGTTTTTAAATGTTGGGGTTGTTGTTGAATTTGTTGGTGTTTTTCAATTTTGAGGATGTTTTTGAATTTGTTGGTGTTTTCAATGTTGAGGTTGTTGTTGAAATTGTTGGTGTTTTTAAATGTTGAGGTTGTTGTTGAATTTGTTGGTGTTTTTCAATGTTGAGGTTGTTGTTGTTTTTCAATGTTGAGGTTGTTGTTGAATTTGTTGGTGTTTTTCAATGTTTAGGTTGTTGTTGTTTTTCAATGTTGAGGTTGTTTTTGAATTTGTTGGTTTTTTTCAATGTTGAGGTTGTTGTTGAATTTGTTGGTGTTTTTCAATGTTGAGGTTGTTGTTGTTTTTCAATGTTGAGGTTGTTGTTGAATTTGTTGGTGTTTTTCAATGTTGAGTTTGTTGTTGTTTTTCAATGTTGAGGTTGTGGAATTTGTTGGTGTTTTTCAATGTTGAGGTTGTTGTTGTTTTTCACTGTTGAGGTTGTTGTTGAATTTGTTGGTGTTTTTCAATGTTGAGGTTGTTGTTGTTTTTCAATGTTGAGGTTGTTGTTGAATTTGTTGGTGCTTTTCAATGTTGAGGTTGTTGTTGAATTTGTTGGTGTTTTTCAATGTTGATGTTGTTGTTGTTTTTCAATGTTGAGGTTGTTGTTGAATTTGTTGGTGTTTTTCAATGTTGAGTTTGTTGTTGAATTTGTTGGTGTTTTTCAATGTTGAGGTTGTTGTTGAATTTGTTGGTGTTTTTCAATGTTGAGGTTGTTGTTGAATTTGTTGGTGTTTTTCAATGTTGAGATTGTTGTTGTTTTTCAATGTTGAGGTTGTTGTTGAATTTGTTGGTGTATTTAAATGTTGAGGTTGTTGTTGAATTTGTTGGTGTTTTTCAATTTCGAGGTTGTTGTTGAATTTTTTGGTGTTTTTCAATGTTGAGGTTGTTGTTGTTTTTCAATGTTGAGGTTGTTGTTGAATTTGTTGGTGTTTTTCAATGTTGAGGTTGTTGTTGTTTTTCAATGTTGAGGTTGTTGTTGAGTTTGTTGGTGTTTTTCAATGTTGAGGTTGTTGTTGAATTTGTTGGTGTTTTTCAATGTTGAGGTTGTTGTTGTTTTTCAATGTTGAGGTTGTTGTTGAATTTGTTGGTGTTTTTCAATGTTGAGTTTGTTGTTGTTTTTCAATGTTGAGGTTGTTGAATTTGTTGGTGTTTTTCAATGTTGAGGTTGTTGTTGAATTTGTTGGTGTTTTTCAATGCTGAGGTTATTGGTGTTTTTCAATGTTGAGGTTGTTGTTGAATTTGTTGGTGTTTTTCAATGTTGAGGTTGTTGTTGAATTTGTTGGTGTTTTTCAATGTTTAGGTTGTTGTTGTTTTTCAATGTTGTGGTTGTTTTTGAATTTGTTGGTTTTTTTCAATGTTGAGGTTGTTGTTGAATTTCTTGGTGTTTTTCAATGTTGAGGTTGTTGTTGTTTTTCAATGTTGAGGTTGTTGTTGAATTTGTTGGTGTTTTTCAATGTTGAGTTTGTTGTTGTTTTTCAATGTTGAGGTTGTTGAATTTGTTGGTGTTTTTCAATGTTGAGGTTGTTGTTGTTTTTCACTGTTGAGGTTGTTGTTGAATTTGTTGGTGTTTTTCAATGTTGTGTTTGTTGTTGTTTTTCAATGTTGAGGTTGTTGTTGAATTTGTTGGTGCTTTTCAATGTTGAGGTTGTTGTTGAATTTGTTGGTGTTTTTCAATGTTGATGTTGTTGTTGTTTTTCAATGTTGAGGTTGTTGTTGAATTTGTTGGTGTTTTTCAATGTTGAGTTTGTTGTTGAATTTGTTGGTGTTTTTCAATGTTGAGGTTGTTGTTGAATTTGTTGGTGTTTTTCAATGTTGAGGTTGTTGTTGAATTTGTTGGTGTTTTTCAATTTCGAGGTTGTTGTTGAATTTTTTGGTGTTTTTCAATGTTGAGGTTGTTGTTGTTTTTCAATGTTGAGGTTGTTGTTGAATTTGTTGGTGTTTTTCAATGTTGAGGTTGTTGTTGTTTTTCAATGTTGAGGTTGTTGTTGAGTTTGTTGGTGTTTTTCAATGTTGAGGTTGTTGTTGAATTTGTTGGTGTTTTTCAATGTTGAGGTTGTTGTTGAATTTGTTGGTGTTTTTCAATGTTGAGGTTGTTGTTGTTTTTAAATGTTGGGGTTGTTGTTGAATTTGTTGGTGTTTTTCAATTTTGAGGATGTTTTTGAATTTGTTGGTGTTTTCAATGTTGAGGTTGTTGTTGAATTTGTTGGTGTTTTTAAATGTTGAGGTTGTTGTTGAATTTGTTGGTGTTTTTCAATGTTGAGGTTGTTGTTGTTTTTCAATGTTGAGGTTGTTGTTGAATTTGTTGGTGTTTTTCAATGTTTAGGTTGTTGTTGTTTTTCAATGTTGAGGTTGTTTTTGAATTTGTTGGTTTTTTTCAATGTTGAGGTTGTTGTTGAATTTGTTGGTGTTTTTCAATGTTGAGGTTGTTGTTGTTTTTCAATGTTGAGGTTGTTGTTGAATTTGTTGGTGTTTTTCAATGTTGAGTTTGTTGTTGTTTTTCAATGTTGAGGTTGTGGAATTTGTTGGTGTTTTTCAATGTTGAGGTTGTTGTTGTTTTTCACTGTTGAGGTTGTTGTTGAATTTGTTGGTGTTTTTCAATGTTGAGGTTGTTGTTGTTTTTCAATGTTGAGGTTGTTGTTGAATTTGTTGGTGCTTTTCAATGTTGAGGTTGTTGTTGAATTTGTTGGTGTTTTTCAATGTTGATGTTGTTGTTGTTTTTCAATGTTGAGGTTGTTGTTGAATTTGTTGGTGTTTTTCAATGTTGAGTTTGTTGTTGAATTTGTTGGTGTTTTTCAATGTTGAGGTTGTTGTTGAATTTGTTGGTGTTTTTCAATGTTGAGGTTGTTGTTGAATTTGTTGGTGTTTTTCAATGTTGAGATTGTTGTTGTTTTTCAATGTTGAGGTTGTTGTTGAATTTGTTGGTGTATTTAAATGTTGAGGTTGTTGTTGAATTTGTTGGTGTTTTTCAATTTCGAGGTTGTTGTTGAATTTTTTGGTGTTTTTCAATGTTGAGGTTGTTGTTGTTTTTCAATGTTGAGGTTGTTGTTGAATTTGTTGGTGTTTTTCAATGTTGAGGTTGTTGTTGTTTTTCAATGTTGAGGTTGTTGTTGAGTTTGTTGGTGTTTTTCAATGTTGAGGTTGTTGTTGAATTTGTTGGTGTTTTTCAATGTTGAGGTTGTTGTTGAATTTGTTGGTGTTTTTCAATGTTGAGGTTGTTGTTGTTTTTAAATGTTGGGGTTGTTGTTGAATTTGTTGGTGTTTTTCAATTTTGAGGATGTTTTTGAATTTGTTGGTGTTTTCAATGTTGAGGTTGTTGTTGAATTTGTTGGTGTTTTTAAATGTTGAGGTTGTTGTTGAATTTGTTGGTGTTTGTCAATGTTGAGGTTGTTGTTGTTTTTCAATGCTGAGGTTGTTGTTGTATTTGTTGGTGTTTTTCAGTGTTGAGGTTGTTGTTGAATTTGTTGGTGTTTTTCAATGTTGAGGTTGTTGTTGAGTTTGTTGGTGTTTTTCAATGTTGAGGTTGTTGTTGAATTTGTTGGTGTTTTTCAATGTTGAGGTTGTTGTTGAATTTGTTGGTGTTTTTCAATGTTGAGGTTGTTGTTGTTTTTAAATGTTGAGGTTGTTGTTGAATTTGTTGGTGTTTTTTCAATTTTGAGGTTGTTGGTGTTTTTCAATGTTGAGGTTGTTGTTGAATTTGATGGTGTTTTTCAATGTTGAGGTTGTTGGTGTTTTTCAATGTTGAGGTTGTTGTTGAATTTGTTGGTGTTTTTCAATGTTGAGGTTGTTGGTGTTTTTCAATGTTGAGGTTGTTGTTGAATTTGTTGGTGTTTTTCAATGTTGAGGTTGTTGTTGAATTTGTTGGTGTTTTTCAATGTTGAGGTTGTTGTTGTTTTTCAATGTTGAGGTTGTTGTTGAGTTTGTTGGTGTTTTTCAATGTTGAGGTTGTTGTTGAATTTTTTGGTGCTTTTCAATGTTGAGGTTGTTGTTGAATTTGTTGGTGTTTTTCAATGTTGATGTTGTTGTTGTTTTTCAATGTTGAGGTTGTTGTTGAATTTGTTGGTGTTTTTCAATGTTGAGTTTGTTGTTGAATTTGTTGGTGTTTTTCAATGTTGAGGTTGTTGTTGAATTTGTTGGTGTTTTTCAATGTTGAGGTTGTTGTTGAATTTGTTGGTGTTTTTCAATGTTGAGATTGTTGTTGTTTTTCAATGTTGAGGTTGTTGTTGAATTTGTTGGTGTATTTAAATGTTGAGGTTGTTGTTGAATTTGTTGGTGTTTTTCAATTTCGAGGTTGTTGTTGAATTTTTTGGTGTTTTTCAATGTTGAGGTTGTTGTTGTTTTTCAATGTTGAGGTTGTTGTTGAATTTGTTGGTGTTTTTCAATGTTGAGGTTGTTGTTGTTTTTCAATGTTGAGGTTGTTGTTGAGTTTGTTGGTGTTTTTCAATGTTGAGGTTGTTGTTGAATTTGTTGGTGTTTTTCAATGTTGAGGTTGTTGTTGTTTTTCAATGTTGAGGTTGTTGTTGAATTTGTTGGTGTTTTTCAATGTTGAGTTTGTTGTTGTTTTTCAATGTTGAGGTTGTTGAATTTGTTGGTGTTTTTCAATGTTGAGGTTGTTGTTGAATTTGTTGGTGTTTTTCAATGCTGAGGTTATTGGTGTTTTTCAATGTTGAGGTTGTTGTTGAATTTGTTGGTGTTTTTCAATGTTGAGGTTGTTGTTGAATTTGTTGGTGTTTTTCAATGTTTAGGTTGTTGTTGTTTTTCAATGTTGTGGTTGTTTTTGAATTTGTTGGTTTTTTTCAATGTTGAGGTTGTTGTTGAATTTCTTGGTGTTTTTCAATGTTGAGGTTGTTGTTGTTTTTCAATGTTGAGGTTGTTGTTGAATTTGTTGGTGTTTTTCAATGTTGAGTTTGTTGTTGTTTTTCAATGTTGAGGTTGTTGAATTTGTTGGTGTTTTTCAATGTTGAGGTTGTTGTTGTTTTTCACTGTTGAGGTTGTTGTTGAATTTGTTGGTGTTTTTCAATGTTGAGTTTGTTGTTGTTTTTCAATGTTGAGGTTGTTGTTGAATTTGTTGGTGCTTTTCAATGTTGAGGTTGTTGTTGAATTTGTTGGTGTTTTTCAATGTTGATGTTGTTGTTGTTTTTCAATGTTGAGGTTGTTGTTGAATTTGTTGGTGTTTTTCAATGTTGAGTTTGTTGTTGAATTTGTTGGTGTTTTTCAATGTTGAGGTTGTTGTTGAATTTGTTGGTGTTTTTCAATGTTGAGGTTGTTGTTGAATTTGTTGGTGTTTTTCAATTTCGAGGTTGTTGTTGAATTTTTTGGTGTTTTTCAATGTTGAGGTTGTTGTTGTTTTTCAATGTTGAGGTTGTTGTTGAATTTGTTGGTGTTTTTCAATGTTGAGGTTGTTGTTGTTTTTCAATGTTGAGGTTGTTGTTGAGTTTGTTGGTGTTTTTCAATGTTGAGGTTGTTGTTGAATTTGTTGGTGTTTTTCAATGTTGAGGTTGTTGTTGAATTTGTTGGTGTTTTTCAATGTTGAGGTTGTTGTTGTTTTTAAATGTTGGGGTTGTTGTTGAATTTGTTGGTGTTTTTCAATTTTGAGGATGTTTTTGAATTTGTTGGTGTTTTCAATGTTGAGGTTGTTGTTGAATTTGTTGGTGTTTTTAAATGTTGAGGTTGTTGTTGAATTTGTTGGTGTTTTTCAATGTTGAGGTTGTTGTTGTTTTTCAATGTTGAGGTTGTTGTTGAATTTGTTGGTGTTTTTCAATGTTTAGGTTGTTGTTGTTTTTCAATGTTGAGGTTGTTTTTGAATTTGTTGGTTTTTTTCAATGTTGAGGTTGTTGTTGAATTTGTTGGTGTTTTTCAATGTTGAGGTTGTTGTTGTTTTTCAATGTTGAGGTTGTTGTTGAATTTGTTGGTGTTTTTCAATGTTGAGTTTGTTGTTGTTTTTCAATGTTGAGGTTGTGGAATTTGTTGGTGTTTTTCAATGTTGAGGTTGTTGTTGTTTTTCACTGTTGAGGTTGTTGTTGAATTTGTTGGTGTTTTTCAATGTTGAGGTTGTTGTTGTTTTTCAATGTTGAGGTTGTTGTTGAATTTGTTGGTGCTTTTCAATGTTGAGGTTGTTGTTGAATTTGTTGGTGTTTTTCAATGTTGATGTTGTTGTTGTTTTTCAATGTTGAGGTTGTTGTTGAATTTGTTGGTGTTTTTCAATGTTGAGTTTGTTGTTGAATTTGTTGGTGTTTTTCAATGTTGAGGTTGTTGTTGAATTTGTTGGTGTTTTTCAATGTTGAGGTTGTTGTTGAATTTGTTGGTGTTTTTCAATGTTGAGATTGTTGTTGTTTTTCAATGTTGAGGTTGTTGTTGAATTTGTTGGTGTATTTAAATGTTGAGGTTGTTGTTGAATTTGTTGGTGTTTTTCAATTTCGAGGTTGTTGTTGAATTTTTTGGTGTTTTTCAATGTTGAGGTTGTTGTTGTTTTTCAATGTTGAGGTTGTTGTTGAATTTGTTGGTGTTTTTCAATGTTGAGGTTGTTGTTGTTTTTCAATGTTGAGGTTGTTGTTGAGTTTGTTGGTGTTTTTCAATGTTGAGGTTGTTGTTGAATTTGTTGGTGTTTTTCAATGTTGAGGTTGTTGTTGAATTTGTTGGTGTTTTTCAATGTTGAGGTTGTTGTTGTTTTTAAATGTTGGGGTTGTTGTTGAATTTGTTGGTGTTTTTCAATTTTGAGGATGTTTTTGAATTTGTTGGTGTTTTCAATGTTGAGGTTGTTGTTGAATTTGTTGGTGTTTTTAAATGTTGAGGTTGTTGTTGAATTTGTTGGTGTTTGTCAATGTTGAGGTTGTTGTTGTTTTTCAATGCTGAGGTTGTTGTTGTATTTGTTGGTGTTTTTCAGTGTTGAGGTTGTTGTTGAATTTGTTGGTGTTTTTCAATGTTGAGGTTGTTGTTGAGTTTGTTGGTGTTTTTCAATGTTGAGGTTGTTGTTGTTTTTCAATGTTGAGGTTGTTGTTGAATTTGTTGGTGTTTTTCAATGTTGAGTTTGTTGTTGTTTTTCAATGTTGAGGTTGTTGTTGAATTTGTTGGTGTTTTTCAATGTTGAGGTTGTTGTTGTTTTTCAATGTTGAGGTTGTTGTTGAATTTGTTGGTGTTTTTCAATGTTGAGGTTATTGGTGTTTTTCAATGTTGAGGTTGTTGTTGAATTTGTTGGTGTTTTTCAATGTTGAGATTGTTGTTGAATTTGTTGGTGTTTTTCAATGTTGAGGTTGTTGTTGTTTTTAAATGTTGGGGTTGTTGTTGAATTTGTTGGTGTTTTTCAATTTTGAGGATGTTGTTGTTTTTCAATGTTGAGGTTGTTGTTGAATTTGTTGGTGTTTTTCCATGATGAGGTTGTTGTTGTTTTTCAAAGTTGAGGTTGTTGTTGAATTTGTTGGTGTTTTTCAATGTCGGGGTTGTTGTTGAATTTTTTGGTGTTTTTAAATGTTGAATTTTTTGTTGAATTTGTTGGTGATTTTCAATGTTGAGGTTGTTGTTTTTCAATGTTGAGGTTGTTGTTGAATTTTTTGGCGTTTTTAAATGTTGAGGTTGTTGTTGAATTTGTTGGTGTTTTCAATGTTGAGGTTGTTGTTGAATTTGTTGGTGTTTTTAAATGTTGAGGTTGTTGTTGAATTTGTTGGTGTTTGTCAATGTTGAGGTTGTTGTTGTTTTTCAATGTTGAGGTTGTTGTTGTTTTTGTTGGTGTTTTTCAATTTCGAGGTTGTTGTTGAATTTGTTGGTGTTTGTCAATGTTGAAGATGTTGTTGAATTTGTTGGTGTTTTTCAATGTTGAGGTTGTTGTTGTTTTTCAATGTTGATGTTGTTGTTGAATTTGTTGGTGTTTTTCAATGTTGAGGTTGTTGTTGTTTTTCAATGCTGAGGTTGTTGTTGAATTTGTTGGTGTTTTTCAATGTTGAGGTTGTTGTTGAATTTGTTGGTGTTTTTCAATGTTGAGGTTGTTGTTGTTTTTCAATGTTGAGGTTGTTGTTGAATTTGTTGGTGTTTTTCAATGTTTAGGTTGTTGTTGTTTTTCAATGTTGAGGTTGTTTTTGAATTTGTTGGTTTTTTTCAATGTTGAGGTTGTTGTTGAATTTGTTGGTGTTTTTCAATGTTGAGGTTGTTGTTGTTTTTCAATGTTGAGGTTGTTGTTGAATTTGTTGGTGTTTTTCAATGTTGAGTTTGTTGTTGTTTTTCAATGTTGAGGTTGTTGAATTTGTTGGTGTTTTTCAATGTTGAGGTTGTTGTTGAATTTGTTGGTGTTTTTCAATGCTGAGGTTATTGGTGTTTTTCAATGTTGAGGTTGTTGTTGAATTTGTTGGTGTTTTTCAATGTTGAGGTTGTTGTTGAATTTGTTGGTGTTTTTCAATGTTTAGGTTGTTGTTGTTTTTCAATGTTGAGGTTGTTTTTGAATTTGTTGGTTTTTTTCAATGTTGAGGTTGTTGTTGAATTTCTTGGTGTTTTTCAATGTTGAGGTTGTTGTTGTTTTTCAATGTTGAGGTTGTTGTTGAATTTGTTGGTGTTTTTCAATGTTGAGTTTGTTGTTGTTTTTCAATGTTGAGGTTGTTGAATTTGTTGGTGTTTTTCAATGTTGAGGTTGTTGTTGTTTTTCACTGTTGAGGTTGTTGTTGAATTTGTTGGTGTTTTTCAATGTTGAGTTTGTTGTTGTTTTTCAATGTTGAGGTTGTTGTTGAATTTGTTGGTGCTTTTCAATGTTGAGGTTGTTGTTGAATTTGTTGGTGTTTTTCAATGTTGATGTTGTTGTTGTTTTTCAATGTTGAGGTTGTTGTTGAATTTGTTGGTGTTTTTCAATGTTGAGTTTGTTGTTGAATTTGTTGGTGTTTTTCAATGTTGAGGTTGTTGTTGAATTTGTTGGTGTTTTTCAATGTTGAGGTTGTTGTTGAATTTGTTGGTGTTTTTCAATTTCGAGGTTGTTGTTGAATTTTTTGGTGTTTTTCAATGTTGAGGTTGTTGTTGTTTTTCAATGTTGAGGTTGTTGTTGAATTTGTTGGTGTTTTTCAATGTTGAGGTTGTTGTTGTTTTTCAATGTTGAGGTTGTTGTTGAGTTTGTTGGTGTTTTTCAATGTTGAGGTTGTTGTTGAATTTGTTGGTGTTTTTCAATGTTGAGGTTGTTGTTGAATTTGTTGGTGTTTTTCAATGTTGAGGTTGTTGTTGTTTTTAAATGTTGGGGTTGTTGTTGAATTTGTTGGTGTTTTTCAATTTTGAGGATGTTTTTGAATTTGTTGGTGTTTTCAATGTTGAGGTTGTTGTTGAATTTGTTGGTGTTTTTAAATGTTGAGGTTGTTGTTGAATTTGTTGGTGTTTTTCAATGTTGAGGTTGTTGTTGTTTTTCAATGTTGAGGTTGTTGTTGAATTTGTTGGTGTTTTTCAATGTTTAGGTTGTTGTTGTTTTTCAATGTTGAGGTTGTTTTTGAATTTGTTGGTTTTTTTCAATGTTGAGGTTGTTGTTGAATTTGTTGGTGTTTTTCAATGTTGAGGTTGTTGTTGTTTTTCAATGTTGAGGTTGTTGTTGAATTTGTTGGTGTTTTTCAATGTTGAGTTTGTTGTTGTTTTTCAATGTTGAGGTTGTGGAATTTGTTGGTGTTTTTCAATGTTGAGGTTGTTGTTGTTTTTCACTGTTGAGGTTGTTGTTGAATTTGTTGGTGTTTTTCAATGTTGAGGTTGTTGTTGTTTTTCAATGTTGAGGTTGTTGTTGAATTTGTTGGTGCTTTTCAATGTTGAGGTTGTTGTTGAATTTGTTGGTGTTTTTCAATGTTGATGTTGTTGTTGTTTTTCAATGTTGAGGTTGTTGTTGAATTTGTTGGTGTTTTTCAATGTTGAGTTTGTTGTTGAATTTGTTGGTGTTTTTCAATGTTGAGGTTGTTGTTGAATTTGTTGGTGTTTTTCAATGTTGAGGTTGTTGTTGAATTTGTTGGTGTTTTTCAATGTTGAGATTGTTGTTGTTTTTCAATGTTGAGGTTGTTGTTGAATTTGTTGGTGTATTTAAATGTTGAGGTTGTTGTTGAATTTGTTGGTGTTTTTCAATTACGAGGTTGTTGTTGAATTTTTTGGTGTTTTTCAATGTTGAGGTTGTTGTTGTTTTTCAATGTTGAGGTTGTTGTTGAATTTGTTGGTGTTTTTCAATGTTGAGGTTGTTGTTGTTTTTCAATGTTGAGGTTGTTGTTGAGTTTGTTGGTGTTTTTCAATGTTGAGGTTGTTGTTGAATTTGTTGGTGTTTTTCAATGTTGAGGTTGTTGTTGAATTTGTTGGTGTTTTTCAATGTTGAGGTTGTTGTTGTTTTTAAATGTTGGGGTTGTTGTTGAATTTGTTGGTGTTTTTCAATTTTGAGGATGTTTTTGAATTTGTTGGTGTTTTCAATGTTGAGGTTGTTGTTGAATTTGTTGGTGTTTTTAAATGTTGAGGTTGTTGTTGAATTTGTTGGTGTTTGTCAATGTTGAGGTTGTTGTTGTTTTTCAATGCTGAGGTTGTTGTTGTATTTGTTGGTGTTTTTCAGTGTTGAGGTTGTTGTTGAATTTGTTGGTGTTTTTCAATGTTGAGGTTGTTGTTGAGTTTGTTGGTGTTTTTCAATGTTGAGGTTGTTGTTGAATTTGTTGGTGTTTTTCAATGTTGAGGTTGTTGTTGAATTTGTTGGTGTTTTTCAATGTTGAGGTTGTTGTTGTTTTTAAATGTTGAGGTTGTTGTTGAATTTGTTGGTGTTTTTTCAATTTTGAGGTTGTTGGTGTTTTTCAATGTTGAGGTTGTTGTTGAATTTGATGGTGTTTTTCAATGTTGAGGTTGTTGGTGTTTTTCAATGTTGAGGTTGTTGTTGAATTTGTTGGTGTTTTTCAAGGTTGAGGTTGTTGTTGAATTTGTTGGTGTTTTTCAATGTTGAGGTTGTTGTTGTTTTTCAATGTTGAGGTTGTTGTTGAGTTTGTTGGTGTTTTTCAATGTTGAGGTTGTTGTTGAATTTTTTGGTGCTTTTCAATGTTGAGGTTGTTGTTGAATTTGTTGGTGTTTTTCAATGTTGAGGTTGTTGTTGTTTTTAAATGTTGGGGTTGTTGTTGAATTTGTTGGTGCTTTTCCATGATGAGGTTGTTGTTGTTTTTCAAAGTTGAGGTTGTTGTTGAATTTGTTGGTGTTTTTCAATGTCGGGGTTGTTGTTGAATTTGTTGGTGATTTTCGATGTTGAATTTTTTGTTGAATTTGTTGGTTTTTTTAAATGTTGAGGTTGTTGTTGAATTTGTAGGTGTTTTTAAATGTTGAGGTTGTTGTTTTTCAATGTTAAGGTTGTTGTTGAATTTGTTGGCCTTTTTAAATTTTGAGGTTGTTGTTGAATTTGTTGGTGTTTTCAATGTTGAGGTTGTTGTTGAATTTGTTGGTGTTTTTAAATGTTGAGGTTGTTGTTGAATTTGCTAGTGTTTTGCAATGTTGAGGTTGTTGTTGTATTTGTTGGTGTTTTTCAATTTCGATGTTTTTGTTGAATTTGTTGGTGTTTTTCAATGTTGAAGTTGTTGTTGAATTTGTTGGTGTTTTTCAATGTTGAGGTTGTTGTTGTTTTTCAATGTTGAGGTTGTTGTTGAATTTGTTGGTGTTTTTCAATGTTGAGTTTGTTGTTGTTTTTCAATGTTGAGGTTGTTGTTGAATTTGTTGGTGTTTTTCAATGTTGAGGTTGTTGTTGTTTTTCAATGTTGAGGTTGTTGTTGAATTTGTTGGTGTTTTTCAATGTTGAGGTTATTGGTGTTT
This sequence comes from Isurus oxyrinchus, assembly GCA_026770705.1. Taxonomy (NCBI): domain Eukaryota; kingdom Metazoa; phylum Chordata; class Chondrichthyes; order Lamniformes; family Lamnidae; genus Isurus; species Isurus oxyrinchus. Next base: position 124,817 of record JANJGN010001280.1, on the reverse strand, counting down.
TTCAATGTTGAGGTTGTTGTTGAATTTGTTGGTGTTTTTCAATGTTGAGATTGTTGTTGAATTTGTTGGTGTTTTTCAATGTTGAGGTTGTTGTTGTTTTTGAATGTTGAGGTTGTTGTTGAGTTTGTTGGTGTTTTTCAATGTTGAGGTTGTTGTTGAATTTGTTGGTGTTTTTCAATGTTGAGGTTGTTGTTGAATTTGTTGGTGTTTTTCAATGTTGAGGTTGTTGTTGTTTTTAAATGTTGGGGTTGTTGTTGAATTTGTTGGTGTTTTTCAATTTTGAGGATGTTGTTGTTTTTCAATGTTGAGGTTGTTGTTGAATTTGTTGGTGTTTTTCCATGATGAGGTTGTTGTTGTTTTCCAAAGTTGAGGTTGTTGTTGAATTTGTTGGTGTTTTTCAATGTCGGGGTTGTTGTTGAATTTTTTGGTGTTTTTCAATGTTGAATTTTTTGTTGAATTTGTTGGTGATTTTCAATGTTGAGGTTGTTGTTTTTCAATGTTGAGGTTGTTGTTGAATTTTTTGGCGTTTTTAAATGTTGAGGTTGTTGTTGAATTTGTTGGTGTTTTCAATGTTGAGGTTGTTGTTGAATTTGTTGGTGTTTTTAAATGTTGAGGTTGTTGTTGAATTTGTTGGTGATTGTCAATGTTGAGGTTGTTGTTGTTTTTCAATGTTGAGGTTGTTGTTGTATTTGTTGGTGTTTTTCAATTTCGAGGTTGTTGTTGAATTTGTTGGTGTTTGTCAATGTTGAAGATGTTGTTGAATTTGTTGGTGTTTTTCAATGTTGAGGTTGTTGTTGTTTTTCAATGTTGAGGTTGTTGTTGAATTTGTTGGTGTTTTTCAATGTTGAGGTTGTTGTTGTTTTTCAATGCTGATGTTGTTGTTGAATTTGTTGGTTTTTTTCAATGTTGAGGTTGTTGTTGAATTTGTTGGTGTTTTTCAATGTTGAGGTTGTTGTTGTTTTTCAATGTTGAGGTTGTTGTTGAATTTGTTGGTGTTTTTCAATGTTTAGGTTGTTGTTGTTTTTCAATGTTGAGGTTGTTTTTGAATTTGTTGGTTTTTTTCAATGTTGAGGTTGTTGTTGAATTTGTTGGTGTTTTTCAATGTTGAGGTTGTTGTTGTTTTTCAATGTTGAGGTTGTTGTTGAATTTGTTGGTGTTTTTCAATGTTGAGTTTGTTGTTGTTTTTCAATGTTGAGGTTGTTGAATTTTTTGGTGTTTTTCAATGTTGAGGTTGTTGTTGTTTTTCACTGTTGAGGTTGTTGTTGAATTTGTTGGTGTTTTTCAATGTTGAGGTTGTTGTTGTTTTTCAATGTTGAGGTTGTTGTTGAATTTGTTGGTGCTTTTCAATGTTGAGGTTGTTGTTGAATTTGTTGGTGTTTTTCAATGTTGATGTTGTTGTTGTTTTTCAATGTTGAGGTTGTTGTTGAATTTGTTGGTGTTTTTCAATATTGAGTTTGTTGTTGAATTTGTTGGTGTTTTTCAATGTTGAGGTTGTTGTTGAATTTGTTGGTGTTTTTCAATGTTGAGGTTGTTGTTGAATTTGTTGGTGTTTTTCAATGTTGAGATTGTTGTTGTTTTTCATTGTTGAGGTTGTTGTTGAATTTGTTGGTGTTTTTAAATGTTGAGGTTGTTGTTGAATTTGTTGGTGTTTTTCAATTTCGAGGTTGTTGTTGAATTTTTTGGTGTTTTTGAATGTTGAGGTTGTTGTTGTTTTTCAATGTTGAGGTTGTTGTTGAATTTGTTGGTGTTTTTCAATGTTGAGGTTGTTGTTGTTTTTCAATGCTGAGATTGTTGTTGAATTTGTTGGTGTTTTTCAATGTTGAGGTTGTTGTTGAATTTGTTGGTGTTTTTCAATGTTGAGGTTGTTGTTGAATTTGTTGGTGTTTTTCAATGTTGAGGTTGTTGTTGTTTTTCAATGTTGAGGTTGTTGTTGAATTTGTTGGTGTTTTTCAATGTTGAGGTTGTTGTTGTTTTTCAATGTTGAGGTTGTTGTTGAATTTGTTGGTGTTTTTCAATGTTGAGGTTGTTGTTGAATTTGTTGGTGTTTTTCAATGTTGATTTTGTTGTTGTTTTTCAATGTTGAGGTTATTGTTGAATTTGTTGGTGTTTTTCAAAGTTGAGGTTGTTGTTGTTTTTCAATGTTGAGGTTGCTGTTGAATTTGTTGGTGTTTTTCCATGTTGAGTTTGTTGTTGTTTTTCAATGTTGAGGTTGTTGTTGAATTTGTTGGTGTTTTTCAATGTTGAGGTTGTTTTTTTTCAATGTTGAGGTTGTTGTTGAATTTGTTGGTGTTTTTCAATGTTGAGGTTGTTGTTGTTTTTCAATGTTGAGGTTGTTGTTGAATTTGTTGGTGTTTTTCAATGTTGAGGTTGTTGTTGTTTTTCAATGTTGAGGTTGTTGTTGAATTTTTTGGTGTTTTTCAATGTTGAGGTTATTGGTGTTTTTCAATGTTGAGGTTGTTATTGAATTTGTTGGTGTTTTTCAATGTTGAGGTTGTTGTTGAAATTGTTGGTGTTTTTCAATGTTGAGGTTGTTGTTGTTTTTGAATGTTGAGGTTGTTGTTGAGTTTGTTGGTGTTTTTCAATGTTGAGTTTGTTGTTGAATTTGTTGGTGTTTTTAAATGTTGAGGTTGTTGTTGAATTTGTTGGTGTTTTTCAATGTTGAGGTTGTTGTTGTTTTTAAATGTTGGGGTTGTTGTTGAATTTGTTGGTGTTTTTCAATGTTGAGGTTGTTGTTGTTTTTCACTGTTGAGGTTGTTGTTGAATTTGTTGGTGTTTTTCAATGTTGAGGTTGTTGTTGTTTTTCAATGTTGAGGTTGTTGTTGAATTTGTTGGTGCTTTTCAATGTTGAGGTTGTTGTTGAATTTGTTGGTGTTTTTCAATGTTGATGTTGTTGTTGTTTTTCAATGTTGAGGTTGTTGTTGAATTTGTTGGTGTTTTTCAATATTGAGTTTGTTGTTGAATTTGTTGGTGTTTTTCAATGTTGAGGTTGTTGTTGAATTTGTTGGTGTTTTTCAATGTTGAGGTTGTTGTTGAATTTGTTGGTGTTTTTCAATGTTGAGATTGTTGTTGTTTTTCATTGTTGAGGTTGTTGTTGAATTTGTTGGTGTTTTTAAATGTTGAGGTTGTTGTTGAATTTGTTGGTGTTTTTCAATTTCGAGGTTGTTGTTGAATTTTTTGGTGTTTTTGAATGTTGAGGTTGTTGTTGTTTTTCAATGTTGAGGTTGTTGTTGAATTTGTTGGTGTTTTTCAATGTTGAGGTTGTTGCTGTTTTTCAATGCTGAGGTTGTTGTTGAATTTGTTGGTGTTTTTCAATGTTGAGGTTGTTGTTGAATTTGTTGGTGTTTTTCAATGTTGAGGTTGTTGTTGTTTTTCATGTTGAGGTTGTTGTTGAATTTGTTGTTGTTTTTCAATGTTGAGGTTGTTGTTGAATTTGTTGGTGTTTTTCAATGTTGAGGTTGTTGTTGAATTTGTTGGTGTTTTTCAATGTTGAGGTTGTTGTTGTTTTTCAATGTTGAGGTTATTGTTGAATTTGTTGGTGTTTTTCAATGTTGAGGTTGTTGTTGTTTTTCAATGTTGAGGTTGTTGTTGAATTTGTTGGTGTTTTTCAATGTTGAGTTTGTTGTTGTTTTTCAATGTTGAGGTTGTTGTTGAATTTGTTGGTGTTTTTCAATGTTGAGGTTGTTGTTGAATTTGTTGGTGTTTTTCAATGTTGAGGTTGTTGTTGTTTTTCAATGTTGAGGTTATTGTTGAATTTGTTGGTGTTTTTCAAAGTTGAGGTTGTTGTTGTTTTTCAATGTTGAGGTTGCTGTTGAATTTGTTGGTGTTTTTCAATGTTGAGTTATTGTTGTTTTTCAATGTTGATGTTGTTGTTGAATTTGTTGGTGTTTTTCAATGTTGAGGTTGTTTTTTTTCAATGTTGAGGTTGTTGTTGAATTTGTTGGTGTTTTTCAATGTTGAGTTTGTTGTTGTTTTTCAATGTTGAGGTTGTTGTTGAATTTGTTGGTGTTTTTCAATGTTGAGGTTGTTGTTGTTTTTCAATGTTGAGGTTGTTGTTGAATTTGTTGGTGTTTTTCAATGTTTAGGTTGTTGTTGTTTTTCAATGTTGAGGTTGTTTTTGAATTTGTTGGTTTTTTTCAATGTTGAGGTTGTTGTTGAATTTGTTGGTGTTTTTCAATGTTGAGGTTGTTGTTGTTTTTCAATGTTGAGGTTGTTGTTGAATTTGTTGGTGTTTTTCAATGTTGAGTTTGTTGTTGTTTTTCAATGTTGAGGTTGTTGAATTTGTTGGTGTTTTTCAATGTTGAGGTTGTTGTTGTTTTTCACTGTTGAGGTTGTTGTTGAATTTGTTGGTGTTTTTCAATGTTGAGGTTGTTGTTGTTTTTCAATGTTGAGGTTGTTGTTGAATTTGTTGGTGCTTTTCAATGTTGAGGTTGTTGTTGAATTTGTTGGTGTTTTTCAATGTTGATGTTGTTGTTGTTTTTCAATGTTGAGGTTGTTGTTGAATTTGTTGGTGTTTTTCAATATTGAGTTTGTTGTTGAATTTGTTGGTGTTTTTCAATGTTGAGGTTGTTGTTGAATTTGTTGGTGTTTTTCAATGTTGAGGTTGTTGTTGAATTTGTTGGTGTTTTTCAATGTTGAGATTGTTGTTGTTTTTCATTGTTGAGGTTGTTGTTGAATTTGTTGGTGTTTTTAAATGTTGAGGTTGTTGTTGAATTTGTTGGTGTTTTTCAATTTCGAGGTTGTTGTTGAATTTTTTGGTGTTTTTGAATGTTGAGGTTGTTGTTGTTTTTCAATGTTGAGGTTGTTGTTGAATTTGTTGGTGTTTTTCAATGTTGAGGTTGTTGTTGTTTTTCAATGCTGAGATTGTTGTTGAATTTGTTGGTGTTTTTCAATGTTGAGGTTGTTGTTGAATTTGTTGGTGTTTTTCAATGTTGAGGTTGTTGTTGAATTTGTTGGTGTTTTTCAATGTTGAGGTTGTTGTTGTTTTTCAATGTTGAGGTTATTGTTGAATTTGTTGGTGTTTTTCAATGTTGAGGTTGTTGTTGTTTTTCAATGTTGAGGTTGTTGTTGAATTTGTTGGTGTTTTTCAATGTTGAGGTTGTTGTTGTTTTTCAATGTTGAGGTTGTTGTTGAATTTGTTGGTGTTTTTCAATGTTGAGGTTGTTGTTGAATTTGTTGGTGTTTTTCAATGTTGAGGTTGTTGTTGTTTTTCAATGTTGAGGTTATTGTTGAATTTGTTGGTGTTTTTCAAAGTTGAGGTTGTTGTTGTTTTTCAATGTTGAGGTTGCTGTTGAATTTGTTGGTGTTTTTCAATGTTGAGTTTGTTGTTGTTTTTCAATGTTGAGGTTGTTGTTGAATTTGTTGGTGTTTTTCAATGTTGAGGTTGTTTTTTTTCAATGTTGAGGTTGTTGTTGAATTTGTTGGTGTTTTTCAATGTTGAGGTTGTTGTTGTTTTTCAATGTTGAGGTTGTTGTTGAATTTGTTGGTGTTTTTCAATGTTGAGGTTGTTGTTGTTTTTCAATGTTGACGTTGTTGTTGAATTTTTTGGTGTTTTTCAATGTTGAGGTTATTGGTGTTTTTCAATGTTGAGGTTGTTACTGAATTTGTTGGTGTTTTTCAATGTTGAGGTTGTTGTTGAAATTGTTGGTGTTTTTCAATGTTGAGGTTGTTGTTGTTTTTGAATGTTGAGGTTGTTGTTGAGTTTGTTGGTGTTTTTCAATGTTGAGTTTGTTGTTGAATTTGTTGGTGTTTTTAAATGTTGAGGTTGTTGTTGAATTTGTTGGTGTTTTTCAATGTTGAGGTTGTTGTTGTTTTTAAATGTTGGGGTTGTTGTTGAATTTGTTGGTGTTTTTCAATGTTGAGGTTGTTGTTGTTTTTCACTGTTGAGGTTGTTGTTGAATTTGTTGGTGTTTTTCAATGTTGAGGTTGTTGTTGTTTTTCAATGTTGAGGTTGTTGTTGAATTTGTTGGTGCTTTTCAATGTTGAGGTTGTTGTTGAATTTGTTGGTGTTTTTCAATGTTGATGTTGTTGTTGTTTTTCAATGTTGAGGTTGTTGTTGAATTTGTTGGTGTTTTTCAATATTGAGTTTGTTGATGAATTTGTTGGTGTTTTTCAATGTTGAGGTTGTTGTTGAATTTGTTGGTGTTTTTCAATGTTGAGGTTGTTGTTGTTTTTCATTGTTGAGGTTGTTGTTGAATTTGTTGGTGTTTTTAAATGTTGAGGTTGTTGTTGAATTTGTTGGTGTTTTTCAATTTCGAGGTTGTTGTTGAATTTTTTGGTGTTTTTGAATGTTGAGGTTGTTGTTGTTTTTCAATGTTGAGGTTGTTGTTGAATTTGTTGGTGTTTTTCAATGTTGAGGTTGTTGTTGTTTTTCAATGCTGAGGTTGTTGTTGAATTTGTTGGTGTTTTTCAATGTTGAGGTTGTTGTTGAATTTGTTGGTGTTTTTCAATGTTGAGGTTGTTGTTGTTTTTCATGTTGAGGTTGTTGTGGAATTTGTTGTTGTTTTTCAATGTTGAGGTTGTTGTTGAATTTGTTGGTGTTTTTCAATGTTGAGGTTGTTGTTGAATTTGTTGGTGTTTTTCAATGTAGAGGTTGTTGTTGTTTTTCAATGTTGAGGTTATTGTTGAATTTGTTGGTGTTTTTCAATGTTGAGGTTGTTGTTGTTTTTCAATGTTGAGGTTGTTGTTGAATTTGTTGGTGTTTTTCAATGTTGAGTTTGTTGTTGTTTTTCAATGTTGAGGTTGTTGTTGAATTTGTTGGTGTTTTTCAATGTTGAGGTTGCTGTTGAATTTGTTGGTGTTTTTCAATGTTGAGGTTGTTGTTGTTTTTCAATGTTGAGGTTATTGTTGAATTTGTTGGTGTTTTTCAAAGTTGAGGTTGTTGTTGTTTTTCAATGTTGAGGTTGCTGTTGAATTTGTTGGTGTTTTTCAATGTTGAGTTATTGTTGTTTTTCAATGTTGATGTTGTTGTTGAATTTGTTGGTGTTTTTCAATGTTGAGGTTGTTTTTTTTCAATGTTGAGGTTGTTGTTGAATTTGTTGGTGTTTTTCAATGTTGAGTTTGTTGTTGTTTTTCAATGTTGAGGTTGTTGTTGAATTTGTTGGTGTTTTTCAATGTTGAGGTTGTTGTTGTTTTTCAATGTTGAGGTTGTTGTTGAATTTGTTGGTGTTTTTCAATGTTGAGGTTGTTGTTGTTTTTCAATGCTGATGTTGTTGTTGAATTTGTTGGTGTTTTTCAATGTTGAGGTTGTTGTTGAATTTGTTGGTGTTTTTCAATGTTGAGGTTGTTGTTGTTTTTCAATGTTGAGGTTGTTGTTGAATTTGTTGGTGTTTTTCAATGTTTAGGTTGTTGTTGTTTTTCAATGTTGAGGTTGTGTTTGAATTTGTTGGTTTTTTTCAATGTTGAGGTTGTTGTTGAATTTGTTGGTGTTTTTCATTGTTGAGGTTGTTGTTGTTTTTCAATGTTGAGGTTGTTGTTGAATTTGTTGGTGTTTTTCAATGTTGAGTTTGTTGTTGTTTTTCAATGTTGAGGTTGTTGAATTTGTTGGTGTTTTTCAATGTTGAGGTTGTTGTTGTTTTTCACTGTTGAGGTTGTTGTTGAATTTGTTGGTGTTTTTCAATGTTGAGGTTGTTGTTGTTTTTCAATGTTGAGGTTGTTGTTGAATTTGTTGGTGCTTTTCAATGTTGAGGTTGTTGTTGAATTTGTTGGTGTTTTTCAATGTTGATGTTGTTGTTGTTTTTCAATGTTGAGGTTGTTGTTGAATTTGTTGGTGTTTTTCAATATTGAGTTTGTTGTTGAATTTGTTGGTGTTTTTCAATGTTGAGGTTGTTGTTGAATTTGTTGGTGTTTTTCAATGTTGAGGTTGTTGTTGAATTTGTTGGTGTTTTTCAATGTTGAGATTGTTGTTGTTTTTCATTGTTGAGGTTGTTGTTGAATTTGTTGGTGTTTTTAAATGTTGAGGTTGTTGTTGAATTTGTTGGTGTTTTTCAATTTCGAGGTTGTTGTTGAATTTTTTGGTGTTTTTGAATGTTGAGGTTGTTGTTGTTTTTCAATGTTGAGGTTGTTGTTGAATTTGTTGGTGTTTTTCAATGTTGAGGTTGTTGTTGTTTTTCAATGCTGAGGTTGTTGTTGAATTTGTTGGTGTTTTTCAATGTTGAGGTTGTTGTTGAATTTGTTGGTGTTTTTCAATGTTGAGGTTGTTGTTGAATTTGTTGGTGTTTTTCAATGTTGAGGTTGTTGTTGTTTTTCAATGTTGAGGTTATTGTTGAATTTGTTGGTGTTTTTCAATGTTGAGGTTGTTGTTGTTTTTCAATGTTGAGGTTGTTGTTGAATTTGTTGGTGTTTTTCAATGTTGAGGTTGTTGTTGTTTTTCAATGTTGAGGTTGTTGTTGAATTTGTTGGTGTTTTTCAATGTTGAGGTTGTTGTTGAATTTGTTGGTGTTTTTCAATGTTGAGGTTGTTGTTGTTTTTCAATGTTGAGGTTATTGTTGAATTTGTTGGTGTTTTTCAAAGTTGAGGTTGTTGTTGTTTTTCAATGTTGAGGTTGCTGTTGAATTTGTTGGTGTTTTCCAATGTTGAGTTTGTTGTTGTTTTTCAATGTTGAGGTTGTTGTTGAATTTGTTGGTGTTTTTCAATGTTGAGGTTGTTTTTTTTCAATGTTGAGGTTGTTGTTGAATTTGTTGGTGTTTTTCAATGTTGAGGTTGTTGTTGTTTTTCAATGTTGAGGTTGTTGTTGAATTTGTTGGTGTTTTTCAATGTTGAGGTTGTTGTTGTTTTTCAATGTTGAGGTTGTTGTTGAATTTTTTGGTGTTTTTCAATGTTGAGGTTATTGGTGTTTTTCAATCTTGAGGTTGTTATTGAATTTGTTGGTGTTTTTCAATGTTGAGGTTGTTGTTGAAATTGTTGGTGTTTTTCAATGTTGAGGTTGTTGTTGTTTTTGAATGTTGAGGTTGTTGTTGAGTTTGTTGGTGTTTTTCAATGTTGAGTTTGTTGTTGAATTTGTTGGTGTTTTTCAATGTTGACGTTGTTGTTGAATTTGTTGGTGTTTTTCAATGTTGAGGTTGTTGTTGTTTTTAAATGTTGGGGTTGTTGTTGAATTTGTTGGTGTTTTTCAATGTTGAGGTTGTTGTTGTTTTTCACTGTTGAGGTTGTTGTTGAATTTGTTGGTGTTTTTCAATGTTGAGGTTGTTGTTGTTTTTCAATGTTGAGGTTGTTGTTGAATTTGTTGGTGCTTTTCAATGTTGAGGTTGTTGTTGAATTTGTTGGTGTTTTTCAATGTTGATGTTGTTGTTGTTTTTCAATGTTGAGGTTGTTGTTGAATTTGTTGGTGTTTTTCAATATTGAGTTTGTTGTTGAATTTGTTGGTGTTTTTCAATGTTGAGGTTGTTGTTGAATTTGTTGGTGTTTTTCAATGTTGAGGTTGTTGTTGAATTTGTTGGTGTTTTTCAATGTTGAGATTGTTGTTGTTTTTCATTGTTGAGGTTGTTGTTGAATTTGTTGGTGTTTTTAAATGTTGAGGTTGTTGTTGAATTTGTTGGTGTTTTTCAATTTCGAGGTTGTTGTTGAATTTTTTGGTGTTTTTGAATGTTGAGGTTGTTGTTGTTTTTCAATGTTGAGGTTGTTGTTGAATTTGTTGGTGTTTTTCAATGTTGAGGTTGTTGTTGTTTTTCAATGCTGAGGTTGTTGTTGAATTTGTTGGTGTTTTTCAATGTTGAGGTTGTTGTTGAATTTGTTGGTGTTTTTCAATGTTGAGGTTGTTGTTGTTTTTCATGTTGAGGTTGTTGTTGAATTTGTTGTTGTTTTTCAATGTTGAGGTTGTTGTTGAATTTTTTGGTGTTTTTCAATGTTGAGGTTGTTGTTGAATTTGTTGGTGTTTTTCAATGTTGAGGTTGTTGTTGTTTTTCAATGTTGAGGTTATTGTTGAATTTGTTGGTGTTTTTCAATGTTGAGGTTGTTGTTGTTTTTCAATGTTGAGGTTGTTGTTGAATTTGTTGGTGTTTTTCAATGTTGAGGTTGCTGTTGTTTTTCAATGTTGAGGTTGTTGTTGAATTTGTTGGTGTTTTTCAATGTTGAGGTTGTTGTTGAATTTGTTGGTGTTTTTCAATGTTGAGGTTGTTGTTGTTTTTCAATGTTGAGGTTATTGTTGAATTTGTTGGTGTTTTTCAAAGTTGAGGTTGTTGTTGTTTTTCAATGTTGAGGTTGCTGTTGAATTTGTTGGTGTTTTTCAATGTTGAGTTTGTTGTTGTTTTTCAATGTTGAGGTTGTTGTTGAATTTGTTGGTGTTTTTCAATGTTGAGGTTGTTTTTTTTCAATGTTGAGGTTGTTGTTGAATTTGTTGGTGTTTTTCAATGTTGAGTTTGTTGTTGTTTTTCAATGTTGAGGTTGTTGTTGAATTTGTTGGTGTTTTTCAATGTTGAGGTTGTTGTTGTTTTTCAATGTTGAGGTTGTTGTTGAATTTTTTGGTGTTTTTCAATGTTGAGGTTATTGGTGTTTTTCAATGTTCAGGTTGTTATTGAATTTGTTGGTGTTTTTCAATGTTGAGGTTGTTGTTGAATTTGTTGGTGTTTTTCAATGTTGAGGTTGTTGTTGTTTTTGAATGTTGAGGTTGTTGTTGAGTTTGTTGGTGTTTTTCAATGTTGAGTTTGTTGTTGAATTTGTTGGTGTTTTTCAATGTTGAGGTTGTTGTTGAATTTGTTGGTGTTTTTCAATGTTGAGTTTGATGTTGTTTTTCAATGTTGAGGTTGTTGAATTTGTTGGTGTTTTTCAATGTTGAGCTTGTTGTTGTTTTTCACTGTTGAGGTTGTTGTTGAATTTGTTGGTGTTTTTCAATGTTGAGGTTGTTGTTGTTTTTCAATGTTGAGGTTGTTGTTGAATTTGTTGGTGCTTTTCAATGTTGAGGTTGTTGTTGAGTTTGTTGGTGTTTTTCAATGTTGATGTTGTTGTTGTTTTTCAATGTTGAGGTTGTTGTTGAATTTTTTGGTGTTTTTCAATGTTGAGTTTGTTGTTGAATTTGTTGGTGTTTTTCAATGTTGAGGTTGTTGTTGAATTTGTTGCTGTTTTTCAATGTTGAGGTTGTTGTTGAATTTGTTGGTGTTTTTCAATGTTGAGATTGTTGTTGTTTTTCAATGTTGAGGTTGTTGTTGAATTTGTTGGTGTATTTAAATGTTGAGGTTGTTGTTGAATTTGTTGGTGTTTTTCAATTTCGAGGTTGTTGTTGAATTTTTTGGTGTTTTTCAATGTTGAGGTTGTTGTTGTTTTTCAATGTTGAGGTTGTTGTTGAATTTGTTGGTGTTTTTCAATGTTGAGGTTGTTGTTGTTTTTCAATGTTGAGGTTGTTGTTGAGTTTGTTGGTGTTTTTCAATGTTGAGGTTGTTGTTGAATTTGTTGGTGTTTTTCAATGTTGAGGTTGTTGTTGAATTTGTTGGTGTTTTTCAATGTTGAGGTTGTTGTTGTTTTTAAATGTTGGGGTTGTTGTTGAATTTGTTGGTGTTTTTCAATTTTGAGGATGTTTTTGAATTTGTTGGTGTTTTCAATGTTGAGGTTGTTGTTGAATTTGTTGGTGTTTTTAAATGTTGAGGTTGTTGTTGAATTTGTTGGTGTTTGTCAATGTTGAGGTTGTTGTTGTTTTTCAATGCTGAGGTTGTTGTTGTATTTGTTGGTGTTTTTCAGTGTTGAGGTTGTTGTTGAATTTGTTGGTGTTTTTCAATGTTGAGGTTGTTGTTGAGTTTGTTGGTGTTTTTCAATGTTGAGGTTGTTGTTGAATTTGTTGGTGTTTTTCAATGTTGAGGTTGTTGTTGAATTTGTTGGTGTTTTTCAATGTTGAGGTTGTTGTTGTTTTTAAATGTTGAGGTTGTTGTTGAATTTGTTGGTGTTTTTTCAATTTTGAGGTTGTTGGTGTTTTTCAATGTTGAGGTTGTTGTTGAATTTGATGGTGTTTTTCAATGTTGAGGTTGTTGGTGTTTTTCAATGTTGAGGTTGTTGTTGAATTTGTTGGTGTTTTTCAATGTTGAGTTTGTTGTTGTTTTTCAATGTTGAGGTTGTTGAATTTCTTGGTGTTTTTCAATGTTCAGGTTGTTGTTGTTTTTCAATGTTGAGGTTGTTGTTGAATTTGTTGGTGTTTTTCAATGTTGAGGTTGTTGTTGTTTTTCAATGTTGAGGTTGTTGTTGAATTTGTTGGTGCTTTTCTTTGTTGAGGTTGTTGTTGAATTTGTTGGTATTTTTCAATGTTGATGTTGTTGTTGTTTTTCAATGTTGAGGTTGTTGTTGAATTTGTTGGTGTTTTTCAATATTGAGTTTGTTGTTGAATTTGTTGGTGTTTTTCAATGTTGAGGTTGTTGTTGAATTTGTTGGTGTTTTTCAATTTTGAGGTTGTTGTTGAATTTGTTGGTGTTTTTCAATGTTGAGATTGTTGTTGTTTTTCATTGTTGAGGTTGTTGTTGAATTTGTTGGTGTTTTTAAATGTTGAGGTTGTTGTTGAATTTGTTGGTGTTTTTCAATTTCGAGGTTGTTGTTGAATTTTTTGGTGTTTTTGAATGTTGAGGTTGTTGTTGTTTTTCAATGTTGAGGTTGTTGTTGAATTTGTTGGTGTTTTTCAATGTTGAGGTTGTTGTTGTTTTTCAATGCTGAGGTTGTTGTTCAATTTGTTGGTGTTTTTCAATGTTGAGGTTGTTGTTGAATTTGTTGGTGTTTTTCAATGTTGAGGTTGTTGTTGAATTTGTTGGTGTTTTTCAATGTTGAGGTTGTTGTTGTTTTTCAATGTTGAGGTTATTGTTGAATTTGTTGGTGTTTTTCAATGTTGAGGTTGTTGTTGTTTTTCAATGTTGAGGTTGTTGTTGAATTTGTTGGTGTTTTTCAATGTTGAGGTTGTTGTTGTTTTTCAATGTTGAGGTTGTTGTTGAATTTGTTGGTGTTTTTCAATGTTGAGGTTGTTGTTGAATTTGTTGGTGTTTTTCAATGTTGAGGTTGTTGTTGTTTTTCAATGTTGAGGTTATTGTTGAATTTGTTGGTGTTTTTCAAAGTTGAGGTTGTTGTTGTTTTTCAATGTTGAGGTTGCTGTTGAATTTGTTGGTGTTTTTCAATGTTGAGTTTGTTGTTGTTTTTCAATGTTGAGGTTGTTGTTGAATTTGTTGGTGTTTTTCAATGTTGAGGTTGTTTTTTTCAATGTTGAGGTTGTTGTTGAATTTGTTGGTGTTTTTCAATGTTGAGTTTGTTGTTGTTTTTCAATTTTGAGGTTGTTGTTGAATTTGTTGGTGTTTTTCAATGTTGAGGTTGTTGTTGTTTTTCAATGTTGAGGTTGTTGTTGAATTTTTTGGTGTTTTTCAATGTTGAGGTTATTGGTGTTTTTCAATGTTGAGGTTGTTATTGAATTTGTTGGTGTTTTTCAATGTTGAGGTTGTTGTTGAATTTGTTGGTGTTTTTCAATGTTGAGGTTGTTGTTGTTTTTGAATGTTGAGGTTGTTGTTGAGTTTGTTGGTGTTTTTCAATGTTGAGTTTGTTGTTGAATTTGTTGGTGTTTTTCAATGTTGAGGTTGTTGTTGAATTTGTTGGTGTTTTTCAATGTTGAGGTTGTTGTTGTTTTTTAATGTTGGGGTTGTTGTTGAATTTGTTGGTGTTTTTCAATGTTGAGGTTGTTGTTGTTTTTCACTGTTGAGGTTGTTGTTGAATTTGTTGGTGTTTTTCAATGTTGAGGTTGTTGTTGTTTTTCAATGTTGAGGTTGTTGTTGAATTTGTTGGTGCTTTTCAATGTTGAGGTTGTTGTTGAATTTGTTGGTGTTTTTCAATGTTGATGTTGTTGTTGTTTTTCAATGTTGAGGTTGTTGTTGAATTTGTTGGTGTTTTTCAATATTGAGTTTGTTGTTGAATTTGTTGGTGTTTTTCAATGTTGAGGTTGTTGTTGAATTTGTTGGTGTTTTTCAGTGTTGAGGTTGTTGTTGAATTTGTTGGTGTTTTTCAATGTTGAGATTGTTGTTGTTTTTCATTGTTGAGGTTGTTGTTGAATTTGTTGGTGTTTTTAAATGTTGAGGTTGTTGTTGAATTTGTTGGTGTTTTTCAATTTCGAGGTAGTTGTTGAATTTTTTGGTGTTTTTGAATGTTGAGGTTGTTGTTGTTTTTCAATGTTGAGGTTGTTGTTGAATTAGTTGGTGTTTTTCAATGTTGAGGTTGTTGTTGTTTTTCAATGCTGAGGTTGTTGTTGAATTTGTTGGTGTTTTTCAATGTTGAGGTTGTTGTTGAATTTGTTGGTGTTTTTCAATGTTGAGGTTGTTGTTGTTTTTCATGTTGAGGTTGTTGTTGAATTTGTTGTTGTTTTTCAATGTTGAGATTGTTGTTGAATTTGTTGGTGTTTTTCAATGTTGAGGTTGTTGTTGAATTTGTTGGTGTTTTTCAATGTTGAGGTTGTTGTTGTTTTTCAATGTTGAGGTTATTGTTGAATTTGTTGGTGTTTTTCAATGTTGAGGTTGTTGTTGTTTTTCAATGTTGACGTTGTTGTTGAATTTGTTGGTGTTTTTCAATGTTGAGGTTGTTGTTGTTTTTCAATGTTGAGGTTGTTGTTGAATTTGTTGGTGTTTTTCAATGTTGAGGTTGTTGTTGAATTTGTTGGTGTTTTTCAATGTTGAGGTTGTTGTTGTTTTTCAATGTTGAGGTTATTGTTGAATTTGTTGGTGTTTTTCAAAGTTGAGGTTGTTGTTGTTTTTCAATGTTGAGGTTGCTGTTGAATTTGTTGGTGTTTTTCAATGTTGAGTTTGTTGTTGTTTTTCAATGTTGAGGTTGTTGTTGAATTTGTTGGTGTTTTTCAATGTTGAGGTTGTTTTTTTCAATGTTGAGGTTGTTGTTGAATTTGTTGGTGTTTTTCAATGTTGAGTTTGTTGTTGTTTTTCAATGTTGAGGTTGTTGTTGAATTTGTTGGTGTTTTTCAATGTTGAGGTTGTTGTTGTTTTTCAATGTTGAGGTTGTTGTTGAATTTTTTGGTGTTTTTCAATGTTGAGGTTATTGGTGTTTTTCAATGTTGAGGTTGTTATTGAATTTGTTGGTGTTTTTCAATGTTGAGGTTGTTGTTGAATTTGTTGGTGTTTTTCAATGTTGAGGTTGTTGTTGTTTTTGAATGTTGAGGTTGTTGTTGAGTTTGTTGGTGTTTTTCAATGTTGAGTTTGTTGTTGAATTTGTTGGTGTTTTTCAGTGTTGAGGTTGTTGTTGAATTTGTTGGTGTTTTTCAATGTTGAGGTTGTTGTTGTTTTTAAATGTTGAGGTTGTTGTTGAATTTGTTGGTGTTTTTCAATGTTGAGGTTGTTGTTGAATTCGTTGGTGTTATTCAATGTTGAGGTTGTTGTTGTATTTGTTGGTGTTTTTCAATTTCGAGGTTGTTGTTGAATTTGTTGGTGTTTTTCAATGTTGAAGTTGTTGTTGAATTTGTTGGTGTTTTTCAATGTTGAGGTTGTTGTTGTTTTTCAATGTTGAGGTTGTTGTTGAATTTGTTGGTGTTTTTCAATTTCGAGGTTGTTGTTGAATTTGTTGGTGTTTTTCAATGTTGAAGTTGTTGTTGAATTTGTTGGTGTTTTTCAATGTTGAGGTTGTTGTTGTTTTTCAATGTTGAGGTTGTTGTTGAAATTATTGGTGTTTTTCAATGTTGAGGTTGTTGTTGTTTTTCAATGTTGAGGTTGTTGTTGAGTTTGTTGGTGTTTTTCAATGTTGAGGTTGCTTTTGAATTTGTTGGTGCTTTTCAATGTTGAGGTTGTTGTTGAATTTGTTGGTGTTTTTCAATGTTGAGGTTGTTGTTGTTTTTAAATGTTGGGGTTGTTGTTGAATTTGTTGGTGTTTTTCCATGATGAGGTTGTTGTTGTTTTTCAAAGTTGAGGTTGTTGTTGAATTTGTTGGTGTTTTTCAATGTCGGGGTTGTTGTTGAATTTGTTGGTGATTTTCGATGTTGAAATTTTTTTTGAATTTGTTGTTGTTTTTAAACGTTGAGGTTGTTGTTGAATTTGTTGGTGTTTTCAATGTTGAGGTTGTTGTTGAATTTGTTGGTGTTTTTAAATGTTGAGGTTGTTGTTTTTCAATGTTGAGGTTGTTGTTGAATTTGTTGGCCTTTTTAAATGTTGAGGTTGTTGTTGAATTTGTTGGTGTTTTCAATGTTGAGGTTGTTGTTGAATTTGTTGCTGTTTTTAAATGTTGAGGTTGTTGTTGAATTTGCTAGTGTTTTGCAATGTTGAGGTTGTTGTTGTTTTTCAATGTTGAGGTTGTTGTTGAATTCGTTGGTGTTTTTCAATGTTGAGGTTGTTGTTGTATTTGTTGGTGTTTTTCAATTTCGAGGTTGTTGTTGAATTTGTTGGTGTTTTTCAATGTTGAAGTTGTTGTTGAATTTGTTGGTGTTTTTCAATGTTGAGGTTGTTGTTGTTATTCAATGTTGAGGTTGTTGTTGAATTTGTTGGTGTTTTTCAATTTCGAGGTTGTTGTTGAATTTGTTGGTGTTTTTCAATGTTGAAGTTGTTGTTGAATTTGTTGGTGTTTTTCAATGTTGAGGTTGTTGTTGTTTTTCAATGTTGAGGTTGTTGTTGAAATTGTTGGTGTTTTTCAATGTTGAGGTTGTTGTTGTTTTCAATGCTGAGGTTGTTGTTGAATTTGTTGTGTTTTTCAATGTTGAGGTTGTTGTTGAATTTGTTGGTGTTTTTCAATGTTGAGGTTGTTGTTGTTTTTCAATGTTGAGGTTGTTGTTGAATTTGTTGGTGTTTTTCAATGTTGAGTTTGTTGTTGTTTTTCAATGTTGAGGTTGTTGTTGTTTTTCAATGTTGAGGTTGTTGTTGAACTTGTTGGTGTTTTTCAATATTGAAGTTGTTGTTGAATTTGTTGCTGTTTTTCAATGTTGAGGTTGTTTTTTTTTCAATGTTGAGGTTGTTGTTGAATTTGTTGGTGTTTTTCAATGTTGAGTTTGTTGTTGTTTTTCAAAGTTGAGGTTGTTGTTGTTTTTCAATGTTGAGGTTGTTGTTGAACTTGTTGGTGTTTTTCAATGTTGAAGTTGTTGTTGAATTTGTTGGTGTTTTTCAATGTTGAGGTTGTTTTTTTTTCAATGTTGAGGTTGTTGTTGAATTTGTTGGTGTTTTTCAATGTTGAGTTTGTTGTTGTTTTTCAATGTTAAGGTTGTTGTTGAATTTGTTGGTGTTTTTCAATGCAGAGGTTGTTGTTGAATTTGTTGGTGTTTTTCAATGCTGAGGTTATTGGTGTTTTTCAATGTTGAGGTTGTTGTTGAATTTGTTGGTGTTTTTCAATGTTGAGGTTGTTGTTGAATTTGTTGGTGTTTTTCAATGTTGAGGTTGTTGTTGTTTTTGAATGTTGAGGTTGTTGTTGAGTTTGTTGGTGTTTTTCAATGTTGAGGTTGTTGTTGAATTTGTTGGTGTTTTTCAATGTTGAGGTTGTTGTTGTTTTTAAATGTTGGGGTTGTTGTTGAATTTGTTGGTGTTTTTCAATTTTGAGGATGTTGTTGTTTTTCAATGTTGAGGTTGTTGTTGAATTTGTTGGTGTTTTTCCATGATGAGGTTGTTGTTGTTTTTCAAAGTTGAGGTTGTTGTTGAATTTGTTGGTGTTTTTCAATGTCGGGGTTGTTGTTGGAATTTTTTGGTGTTTTTCAATGTTGAATTTTTTGTTGAATTTGTTGGTGTTTTTCAATGTTGAGGTTGTTGTTTTTCAATGTTGAGGTTGTTGTTGAATTTTTTGGCGTTTTTAAATGTTGAGGTTGTTGTTGAATTTGTTGGTGTTTTCAATGTTGAGGTTGTTGTTGAATTTGTTGGTGTTTTTAAATGTTGAGGTTGTTGTTGAATTTGTTGGTGTTTGTCAATGTTGAGGTTGTTGTTGTTTTTCAATGCTGAGGTTGTTGTTGTATTTGTTGGTGTTTTTCAGTGTTGAGGTTGTTGTTGAATTTGTTGGTGTTTTTCAATGTTGAGGTTGTTGTTGAATTTGTTGGTGTTTTTCAATGTTGAGGTTGTTGTTGTTTTTCAATGTTGAGGTTGTTGTTGAGTTTGTTAGTGTTTTTCAATGTTGAGGTTGTTGTTGAATTTGTTGGTGTTTTTCAATGTTGAGGTTGTTGTTGAATTTGTTGGTGTTTTTCAATGTTGAGGTTGTTGTTGTTTTTAAATGTTGAGGTTGTTGTTGAATTTGTTGGTGTTTTTTCAATTTTGAGGTTGTTGGTGTTTTTCAATGTTGAGGTTGTTGTTGAATTTGATGGTGTTTTTCAATGTTGAGGTTGTTGGTGTTTTTCAATGTTGAGGTTGTTGTTGAATTTGTTGGTGTTTTTCAATGTTGAGGTTGTTGTTGAATTTGTTGGTGTTTTTCAATGTTGAGGTTGTTGTTGTTTTTCAATGTTGAGGTTGTTGTTGAGTTTGTTGGTGTTTTTCAATGTTGAGGTTGTTGTTGAATTTGTTGGTGCTTTTCAATGTTGAGGTTGTTGTTGAATTTGTTGGTGTTTTTCAATGTTGAGGTTGTTGTTGTTTTTAAATGTTGGGTTTGTTGTTGAATTTGTTAGTGTTTCTCCATGATGAGGTTGTTGTTGTTTTTCAAAGTTGAGGTTGTTGTTGAATTTGTTGGTGTTTTTCAATGTCGGGGTTGTTGTTGAATTTGTTGGTGATTTTCGATGTTGAAATTTTTGTTGAATTTGTTGTTGTTTTTAAATGTTGAGGTTGTTGTTGAATTTGTTGGTGTTTTCAATGTTGAGGTTGTTGTTGAATTTGTTGGTGTTTTTAAATGTTGAGGTTGTTGTTTTTCAATGTTGAGAATGTTGTTGAATTTGTTGGCCTTTTTAAATGTTGAGGTTGTTGTTGAATTTGTTGGTGTTTTCAATGTTGAGGTTGTTGTTTAATTTGTTGCTGTTTTTAAATGTTGAGGTTGTTGTTGTTTTTGAATGTTGAGGTTGTTGTTGAGTTTGTTGGTGTTTTTCAATGTTGAGGTTGTTGTTGAATTTGTTGGTGTTTTTCAATGTTGAGGTTGTTGTTGTTTTTGAATGTTGAGGTTGTTGTTGAGTTTGTTGGTGTTTTTCAATGTTGAGGTTGTTGTTGAATTTGTTGGTGTTTTTCAATGTTGAGGTTGTTGTTGTTTTTGAATGTTGAGGTTGTTGTTGAGTTTGTTGGTGTTTTTCAATGTTGAGGTTGTTGTTGAATTTGTTGGTGTTTTTCAATGTTGAGGTTGTTGTTGTTTTTAAATGTTGGGGTTGTTGTTGAATTTGTTGGTGTTTTTCAATTTTGAGGATGTTGTTGTTTTTCAATGTTGAGGTTGTTGTTGAATTTGTTGGTGTTTTTCCATGATGAGGTTGTTGTTGTTTTTTAAAGTTGAGGTTGTTGTTGAATTTGTTGGTGTTTTTCAATGTTGAGGTTGTTTTTTTCAATGTTGAGGTTGTTGTTGAATTTGTTGGTGTTTTTCAATGTTGAGTTTGTTGTTGTTTTTCAATGTTGAGGTTGTTGTTGAATTTGTTGGTGTTTTTCAATGTTGAGGTTGTTGTTGTTTTTCAATGTTGAGGTTGTTGTTGAATTTTTTGGTGTTTTTCAATGTTGAGGTTATTGGTGTTTTTCAATGTTGAGGTTGTTATTGAATTTGTTGGTGTTTTTCAATGTTGAGGTTGTTGTTGAATTTGTTGGTGTTTTTCAATGTTGAGGTTGTTGTTGTTTTTGAATGTTGAGGTTGTTGTTGAGTTTGTTGGTGTTTTTCAATGTTGAGTTTGTTGTTGAATTTGTTGGTGTTTTTCAGTGTTGAGGTTGTTGTTGAATTTGTTGGTGTTTTTCAATGTTGAGGTTGTTGTTGTTTTTAAATGTTGAGGTTGTTGTTGAATTTGTTGGTGTTTTTCAATGTTGAGGTTGTTGTTGAATTCGTTGGTGTTATTCAATGTTGAGGTTGTTGTTGTATTTGTTGGTGTTTTTCAATTTCGAGGTTGTTGTTGAATTTGTTGGTGTTTTTCAATGTTGAAGTTGTTGTTGAATTTGTTGGTGTTTTTCAATGTTGAGGTTGTTGTTGTTTTTCAATGTTGAGGTTGTTGTTGAATTTGTTGGTGTTTTTCAATTTCGAGGTTGTTGTTGAATTTGTTGGTGTTTTTCAATGTTGAAGTTGTTGTTGAATTTGTTGGTGTTTTTCAATGTTGAGGTTGTTGTTGTTTTTCAATGTTGAGGTTGTTGTTGAAATTATTGGTGTTTTTCAATGTTGAGGTTGTTGTTGTTTTTCAATGTTGAGGTTGTTGTTGAGTTTGTTGGTGTTTTTCAATGTTGAGGTTGCTTTTGAATTTGTTGGTGCTTTTCAATGTTGAGGTTGTTGTTGAATTTGTTGGTGTTTTTCAATGTTGAGGTTGTTGTTGTTTTTAAATGTTGGGGTTGTTGTTGAATTTGTTGGTGTTTTTCCATGATGAGGTTGTTGTTGTTTTTCAAAGTTGAGGTTGTTGTTGAATTTGTTGGTGTTTTTCAATGTCGGGGTTGTTGTTGAATTTGTTGGTGATTTTCGATGTTGAAATTTTTTTTGAATTTGTTGTTGTTTTTAAACGTTGAGGTTGTTGTTGAATTTGTTGGTGTTTTCAATGTTGAGGTTGTTGTTGAATTTGTTGGTGTTTTTAAATGTTGAGGTTGTTGTTTTTCAATGTTGAGGTTGTTGTTGAATTTGTTGGCCTTTTTAAATGTTGAGGTTGTTGTTGAATTTGTTGGTGTTTTCAATGTTGAGGTTGTTGTTGAATTTGTTGCTGTTTTTAAATGTTGAGGTTGTTGTTGAATTTGCTAGTGTTTTGCAATGTTGAGGTTGTTGTTGTTTTTCAATGTTGAGGTTGTTGTTGAATTCGTTGGTGTTTTTCAATGTTGAGGTTGTTGTTGTATTTGTTGGTGTTTTTCAATTTCGAGGTTGTTGTTGAATTTGTTGGTGTTTTTCAATGTTGAAGTTGTTGTTGAATTTGTTGGTGTTTTTCAATGTTGAGGTTGTTGTTGTTATTCAATGTTGAGGTTGTTGTTGAATTTGTTGGTGTTTTTCAATTTCGAGGTTGTTGTTGAATTTGTTGGTGTTTTTCAATGTTGAAGTTGTTGTTGAATTTGTTGGTGTTTTTCAATGTTGAGGTTGTTGTTGTTTTTCAATGTTGAGGTTGTTGTTGAAATTGTTGGTGTTTTTCAATGTTGAGGTTGTTGTTGTTTTCAATGCTGAGGTTGTTGTTGAATTTGTTGTGTTTTTCAATGTTGAGGTTGTTGTTGAATTTGTTGGTGTTTTTCAATGTTGAGGTTGTTGTTGTTTTTCAATGTTGAGGTTGTTGTTGAATTTGTTGGTGTTTTTCAATGTTGAGTTTGTTGTTGTTTTTCAATGTTGAGGTTGTTGTTGTTTTTCAATGTTGAGGTTGTTGTTGAACTTGTTGGTGTTTTTCAATATTGAAGTTGTTGTTGAATTTGTTGCTGTTTTTCAATGTTGAGGTTGTTTTTTTTTCAATGTTGAGGTTGTTGTTGAATTTGTTGGTGTTTTTCAATGTTGAGTTTGTTGTTGTTTTTCAAAGTTGAGGTTGTTGTTGTTTTTCAATGTTGAGGTTGTTGTTGAACTTGTTGGTGTTTTTCAATGTTGAAGTTGTTGTTGAATTTGTTGGTGTTTTTCAATGTTGAGGTTGTTTTTTTTTCAATGTTGAGGTTGTTGTTGAATTTGTTGGTGTTTTTCAATGTTGAGTTTGTTGTTGTTTTTCAATGTTAAGGTTGTTGTTGAATTTGTTGGTGTTTTTCAATGCAGAGGTTGTTGTTGAATTTGTTGGTGTTTTTCAATGCTGAGGTTATTGGTGTTTTTCAATGTTGAGGTTGTTGTTGAATTTGTTGGTGTTTTTCAATGTTGAGGTTGTTGTTGAATTTGTTGGTGTTTTTCAATGTTGAGGTTGTTGTTGTTTTTGAATGTTGAGGTTGTTGTTGAGTTTGTTGGTGTTTTTCAATGTTGAGGTTGTTGTTGAATTTGTTGGTGTTTTTCAATGTTGAGGTTGTTGTTGTTTTTAAATGTTGGGGTTGTTGTTGAATTTGTTGGTGTTTTTCAATTTTGAGGATGTTGTTGTTTTTCAATGTTGAGGTTGTTGTTGAATTTGTTGGTGTTTTTCCATGATGAGGTTGTTGTTGTTTTTCAAAGTTGAGGTTGTTGTTGAATTTGTTGGTGTTTTTCAATGTCGGGGTTGTTGTTGGAATTTTTTGGTGTTTTTCAATGTTGAATTTTTTGTTGAATTTGTTGGTGTTTTTCAATGTTGAGGTTGTTGTTTTTCAATGTTGAGGTTGTTGTTGAATTTTTTGGCGTTTTTAAATGTTGAGGTTGTTGTTGAATTTGTTGGTGTTTTCAATGTTGAGGTTGTTGTTGAATTTGTTGGTGTTTTTAAATGTTGAGGTTGTTGTTGAATTTGTTGGTGTTTGTCAATGTTGAGGTTGTTGTTGTTTTTCAATGCTGAGGTTGTTGTTGTATTTGTTGGTGTTTTTCAGTGTTGAGGTTGTTGTTGAATTTGTTGGTGTTTTTCAATGTTGAGGTTGTTGTTGAATTTGTTGGTGTTTTTCAATGTTGAGGTTGTTGTTGTTTTTCAATGTTGAGGTTGTTGTTGAGTTTGTTAGTGTTTTTCAATGTTGAGGTTGTTGTTGAATTTGTTGGTGTTTTTCAATGTTGAGGTTGTTGTTGAATTTGTTGGTGTTTTTCAATGTTGAGGTTGTTGTTGTTTTTAAATGTTGAGGTTGTTGTTGAATTTGTTGGTGTTTTTTCAATTTTGAGGTTGTTGGTGTTTTTCAATGTTGAGGTTGTTGTTGAATTTGATGGTGTTTTTCAATGTTGAGGTTGTTGGTGTTTTTCAATGTTGAGGTTGTTGTTGAATTTGTTGGTGTTTTTCAATGTTGAGGTTGTTGTTGAATTTGTTGGTGTTTTTCAATGTTGAGGTTGTTGTTGTTTTTCAATGTTGAGGTTGTTGTTGAGTTTGTTGGTGTTTTTCAATGTTGAGGTTGTTGTTGAATTTGTTGGTGCTTTTCAATGTTGAGGTTGTTGTTGAATTTGTTGGTGTTTTTCAATGTTGAGGTTGTTGTTGTTTTTAAATGTTGGGTTTGTTGTTGAATTTGTTAGTGTTTCTCCATGATGAGGTTGTTGTTGTTTTTCAAAGTTGAGGTTGTTGTTGAATTTGTTGGTGTTTTTCAATGTCGGGGTTGTTGTTGAATTTGTTGGTGATTTTCGATGTTGAAATTTTTGTTGAATTTGTTGTTGTTTTTAAATGTTGAGGTTGTTGTTGAATTTGTTGGTGTTTTCAATGTTGAGGTTGTTGTTGAATTTGTTGGTGTTTTTAAATGTTGAGGTTGTTGTTTTTCAATGTTGAGAATGTTGTTGAATTTGTTGGCCTTTTTAAATGTTGAGGTTGTTGTTGAATTTGTTGGTGTTTTCAATGTTGAGGTTGTTGTTTAATTTGTTGCTGTTTTTAAATGTTGAGGTTGTTGTTGTTTTTGAATGTTGAGGTTGTTGTTGAGTTTGTTGGTGTTTTTCAATGTTGAGGTTGTTGTTGAATTTGTTGGTGTTTTTCAATGTTGAGGTTGTTGTTGTTTTTGAATGTTGAGGTTGTTGTTGAGTTTGTTGGTGTTTTTCAATGTTGAGGTTGTTGTTGAATTTGTTGGTGTTTTTCAATGTTGAGGTTGTTGTTGTTTTTGAATGTTGAGGTTGTTGTTGAGTTTGTTGGTGTTTTTCAATGTTGAGGTTGTTGTTGAATTTGTTGGTGTTTTTCAATGTTGAGGTTGTTGTTGTTTTTAAATGTTGGGGTTGTTGTTGAATTTGTTGGTGTTTTTCAATTTTGAGGATGTTGTTGTTTTTCAATGTTGAGGTTGTTGTTGAATTTGTTGGTGTTTTTCCATGATGAGGTTGTTGTTGTTTTTTAAAGTTGAGGTTGTTGTTGAATTTGTTGGTGTTTTTCAATGTCGGGGTTGTTGTTGGAATTTTTTGGTGTTTTTCAATGTTGAATTTTTTGTTGAATTTGTTGGTGTTTTTCAATGTTGAGGTTGTTGTTTTTCAATGTTGAGGTTGTTGTTGAATTTTTTGGCGTTTTTAAATGTTGAGGTTGTTGTTGAATTTGTTGGTGTTTTCAATGTTGAGGTTGTTGTTGAATTTGTTGGTGTTTTTAAATGTTGAGGTTGTTGTTGAATTTGTTGGTGTTTGTCAATGTTGAGGTTGTTGTTGTTTTTCAATGCTGAGGTTGTTGTTGTATTTGTTGGTGTTTTTCAGTGTTGAGGTTGTTGTTGAATTTGTTGGTGTTTTTCAATGTTGAGGTTGTTGTTGAATTTGTTGGTGTTTTTCAATGTTGAGGTTGTTGTTGTTTTTCAATGTTGAGGTTGTTGTTGAGTTTGTTAGTGTTTTTCAATGTTGAGGTTGTTGTTGAATTTGTTGGTGTTTTTCAATGTTGAGGTTGTTGTTGAATTTGTTGGTGTTTTTCAATGTTGAGGTTGTTGTTGTTTTTAAATGTTGAGGTTGTTGTTGAATTTGTTGGTGTTTTTTCAATTTTGAGGTTGTTGGTGTTTTTCAATGTTGAGGTTGTTGTTGAATTTGATGGTGTTTTTCAATGTTGAGGTTGTTGGTGTTTTTCAATGTTGAGGTTGTTGTTGAATTTGTTGGTGTTTTTCAATGTTGAGGTTGTTGTTGAATTTGTTGGTGTTTTTCAATGTTGAGGTTGTTGTTGTTTTTCAATGTTGAGGTTGTTGTTGAGTTTGTTGGTGTTTTTCAATGTTGAGGTTGTTGTTGAATTTGTTGGTGCTTTTCAATGTTGAGGTTGTTGTTGAATTTGTTGGTGTTTTTCAATGTTGAGGTTGTTGTTGTTTTTAAATGTTGGGTTTGTTGTTGAATTTGTTAGTGTTTTTCCATGATGAGGTTGTTGTTGTTTTTCAAAGTTGAGGTTGTTGTTGAATTTGTTGGTGTTTTTCAATGTCGGGGTTGTTGTTGAATTTGTTGGTGATTTTCGATGTTGAAATTTTTGTTGAATTTGTTGTTGTTTTTAAATGTTGAGGTTGTTGTTGAATTTGTTGGTGTTTTCAATGTTGAGGTTGTTGTTGAATTTGTTGGTGTTTTTAAATGTTGAGGTTGTTGTTTTTCAATGTTGAGAATGTTGTTGAATTTGTTGGCCTTTTTAAATGTTGAGGTTGTTGTTGAATTTGTTGGTGTTTTCAATGTTGAGGTTGTTGTTTAATTTGTTGCTGTTTTTAAATGTTGAGGTTGTTGTTGAATTTGCTAGTGTTTTGCAATGTTGAGGTTGTTGTTGTTTTTCAATGTTGAGGTTGTTGTTGAATTCGTTGGTGTTTTTCAATGTTGAGGTTGTTGTTGTATTTGTTGGTGTTTTTCAATTTCGAGGTTGTTGTTGAATTTGTGGGTGTTTTTCAATGATGAAGTTGTTGTTGAATTTGTTGGTGTTTTTCAATGTTGAGGTTGTTGTTGTTTTTCAATGTTGAGGTTGTTGCTGAATTTGTTGGTGTTTTTCAATTTCGAGGTTGTTGTTGAATTTGTTGGTGTTTTTCAATGTTGAAGTTGTTGTTGAATTTGTTGGTGTTTTTCAATGTTGAGGTTGTTGTTGTTTTTCAATGTTGAGGTTGTTGTTGAAATTGTTGGTGTTTTTCAATGTTGAGGTTGTTGTTGTTTTTCAATGCTGAGGTTGTTGTTGAATTTGTTGTGTTTTTCAATGTTGAGGTTGTTGTTGAATTTGTTGGTGTTTTTCAATGTTGAGGTTGTTGTTGTTTTTCAATGTTGAGGTTGTTGTTGAAGTTGTTGGTGTTTTTCAATGCTGAGGTTATTGGTGTTTTTCAATGTTGAGGTTGTTGTTGAATTTGTTGGTGTTTTTCAATGTTGAGGTTGTTGTTGTTTTTGAATGTTGAGGTTGTTGTTGAGTTTGTTGGTGTTTTTCAATGTTGAGGTTGTTGTTGAATTTGTTGGTGTTTTTCAATGTTGAGGTTGTTGTTGAATTTGTTGGTGTTTTTCAATGTTGAGGTTGTTGTTGTTTTTAAATGTTGGGGTTGTTGTTGAATTTGTTGGTGTTTTTCAATTTTGAGGATGTTGTTGTTTTTCAATGTTGAGGTTGTTGTTGAATTTGTTGGTGTTTTTCCATGATGAGGTTGTTGTTGTTTTTCTAAGTTGAGGTTGTTGTTGAATTTGTTGGTGTTTTTCAATGTCGGGGTTGTTGTTGAATTTTTTGGTGTTTTTCAATGTTGAATTTTTTGTTGAATTTGTTCGTGTTTTTCAATGTTGAGGTTGTTGTTTTTCAATGTTGAGGTTGTTGTTGAATTTTTTGGTGTTTTTAAATGTTGAGGTTGTTGTTGAATTTGTTGGTGTTTTCAATGTTGAGGTTGTTGTTGAATTTGTTGGTGTTTTTAAATGTTGAGGTTGTTGTTGAATTTGTTGGTGTTTGTCAATGTTGAGGTTGTTGTTGTTTTTCAATGCTGAGGTTGTTGTTGTATTTGTTGGTGTTTTTCAGTGTTGAGGTTGTTGTTGAATTTGTTGGTGTTTTTCAATGTTGAGGTTGTTGTTGAATTTGTTGGTGTTTTTCAATGTTGAGGTTGTTGTTGTTTTTCAATGTTGAGGTTGTTGTTGAGTTTGTTAGTGTTTTTCAATGTTGAGGTTGTTGTTGAATTTGTTGGTGTTTTTCAATGTTGAGGTTGTTGTTGAATTTGTTGGTGTTTTTCAATGTTGAGGTTGTTGTTGTTTTTAAATGTTGAGGTTGTTGTTGAATTTGTTGGTGTTTTTTCAATTTTGAGGTTGTTGGTGTTTTTCAATGTTGAGGTTGTTGTTGAATTTGATGGTGTTTTTCAATGTTGAGGTTGTTGGTGTTTTTCAATGTTGACGTTGTTGTTGAATTTGTTGGTGTTTTTCAATGTTGAGGTTATTGTTGAATTTGTTGGTGTTTTTCAATGTTGAGGTTGTTGTTGTTTTTCAATGTTGAGGTTGTTGTTGAGTTTGTTGGTGTTTTTCAATGTTGAGGTTGTTGTTGAATTTGTTGGTGCTTTTCAATGTTGAGGTTGTTGTTGAATTTGTTGGTGTTTTTCAATGTTGAGGTTGTTGTTGTTTTTAAATGTTGGGGTTGTTGTTGAATTTGTTGGTGTTTTTCCATGATGAGGTTGTTGTTGTTTTTCAAAGTTGAGGTTGTTGTTGAATTTGTTGGTGTTTTTCAATGTCGGGGTTGTTGTTGAATTTGTTGGTGTTTTTAAATGTTGAGGTTCTTGTTTTTCAATGTTGAGGTTGTTGTTGAATTTGTTGGCCTTTTTAAATGTTGAGGTTGTTGTTGAATTTGTTGGTGTTTTCAATGTTGAGGTTGTTGTTGAATTTGTTGCTGTTTTTAAATGTTGAGGCTGTTGTTGAATTTGCTAGTGTTTTGCAATGTTGAGGTTGCTGTTGTTTTTCAATGTTGAGGTTGTTGTTGAATTCGTTGGTGTTTTTCAATGTTGAGGTTGTTGTTGTATTTGTTGGTGTTTTTCAATTTCGAGGTTGTTGTTGAATTTGTTGCTGTTTTTCAATGTTGAAGTTGTTGTTGAATTTGTTGGTGTTTTTCAATGTTGAGGTTGTTGTTGTTTTTCAATGTTTAGGTTGTTGTTGAATTTGTTGGTGTTTTTCAATTTCGAGGTTGTTGTTGAATTTGTTGGTGTTTTTCAATGTTGAAGATGTTGTTGAATTTGTTGGTGTTTTTCAATGTTGAGGTTGTTGTTGTTTTTCAATGTTGAGGTTGTTGTTGAAATTGTTGGTGTTTTTCAATGTTGAGGTTGTTGTTGTTTTTCAATGTTGAGGTTGTTGTTGAGTTTGTTGGTGTTTTTCAATGTTGAGGTTGCTGTTGAATTTGTTGGTGCTTTTCAATGTTGAGGTTGTTGTTGAATTTGTTGGTGTTTTTCAATGTTGAGGTTGTTGTTGTTTTTAAATGTTGGGGTTGTTGTTGAATTTGTTGGTGTTTTTCCATGATGAGGTTGTTGTTGTTTTTCAATGTTGAGGTTGTTGTTGAATTTGTTGGCCTCTTTAAATGTTGAGGTTGTTGTTGAATTTGTTGGTGTTTTCAATGTTGAGGTTGTTGTTAAATTTGTTGCTGTTTTTCAATGTTGAGGTTGTTGTTGAATTTGCTAGTGTTTTGCAATGTTGAGGTTGTTGTTGTTTTTCAATGTTGAGGTTGTTGTTGAATTTGTTGGTGTTTTTCAAAGTTGAGGTTGTTGTTGTTTTTCAATGTTGAGGTTGTTGTTGAATTTGTTGGTGTTTTTCAATGTTGAGTTTGTTGTTGTTTTTCAATGTTGAGGTCGTTGTTGTTTTTCAATGTTGAGGTTGTTGTTGAACTTGTTGGTGTTTTTCAATGTTGAAGTTGTTGTTGAATTTGTTGCTGTTTTTCAATGTTGAGGTTCTTTTTTTTTCAATGTTGAGGTTGTTGTTGAATTTGTTGGTGTTTTTCAATGTTGAGTTTGTTGTTGTTTTTCAATGTTGAGGTTGTTGTTGTTTTTCAATGTTGAGGTTGTTGTTGAACTTGTTGGTGTTTTTCAATGTTGAAGTTGTTGTTGAATTTGTTGGTGTTTTTCAATGTTGAGGTTGTTTTTTTTTCAATGTTGAGGTTGTTGTTGAATTTGTTGGTGTTTTTCAATGTTGAGGTTGTTGTTGTTTTTCAATGTTGAGGTTGTTGTTGAATTTGTTGGTGTTTTTCAATGTTGAGGTTGTTGTTGAATTTGTTGGTGTTTTTCAATGCTGAGGTTATTGGTGTTTTTCAATGTTGAGGTTGTTGTTGAATTTGTTGGTGTTTTTCAATGTTGAGGTTGTTGTTGAATTTGTTGGTGTTTCTCAATGTTGAGGTTGTTGTTGTTTTTGAATGTTGAGGTTGTTGTTGAGTTTGTTGGTGTTTTTCAATGTTGAGGTTGTTGTTGAATTTGTTGGTGTTTTTCAATGTTGAGGTTGTTGTTGAATTTGTTGGTGTTTTTCAATGTTGAGGTTGTTGTTGTTTTTAAATGTTGGGGTTGTTGTTGAATTTGTTGGTGTTTTTCAATTTTGAGGATGTTGTTGTTTTTCAATGTTGAGGTTGTTGTTGAATTTGTTGGTGTTTTTCCATGATGAGGTTGTTGTTGTTTTTCAAAGTTGAGGTTGTTGTTGAATTTGTTGGTGTTTTTCAATGTCGGGGTTGTTGTTGAATTTTTTGGTGTTTTTCAATGTTGAATTTTTTGTTGAATTTGTTGGTGTTTTTCAATGTTGAGGTTGTTGTTTTTCAATGTTGAGGTTGTTGTTGAATTTTTTTGGCGTTTTTAAATGTTGAGGTTGTTGTTGAATTTGTTGGTGTTTTCAATGTTGAGGTTGTTGTTGAATTTGTTGGTGTTTTTAAATGTTGAGGTTGTTGTTGAATTTGTTGGTGTTTGTCAATGTTGAGGTTGTTGTTGTTTTTCAATGCTGAGGTTGTTGTTGTATTTGTTGGTGTTTTTCAGTGTTGAGGTTGTTGTTGAATTTGTTGGTGTTTTTCAATGTTGAGGTTGTTGTTGAATTTGTTGGTGTTTTTCAATGTTGAGGTTGTTGTTGTTTTTCAATGTTGAGGTTGTTGTTGAAATTGTTGGTGTTTTTCAATGTTGAGGTTGTTGTTGTTTTTCAATGCTGAGGTTGTTGTTGAATTTGTTGTGTTTTTCAATGTTGAGGTTGTTGTTGAATTTGTTGGTGTTTTTCAATGTTGAGGTTGTTGTTGTTCTTCAATGTTGAGGTTGTTGTTGAATTTGTTGGTGTTTTTCAATGTTGAGGTTGTTGCTGTTTTTCAATGTTGAGGTTGTTGTTGAATTTGTTGGTGTTTTTCAATGTTGAGGTTGTTGTTGAATTTGTTGGTGTTTTTCAATGTTGAGGTTGTTGTTGTTTTTCAATGTTGAGGTTATTGTTGAATTTGTTGGTGTTTTTCAAAGTTGAGGTTGTTGTTGTTTTTCCATGTTGAGGTTGTTGTTGAATTTGTTGGTGTTTTTCAATGTTGAGTTTGTTGTTGTTTTTCAATGTTGAGGTTGTTGTTGTTTTTCAATGTTGAGGTTGTTGTTGAACTTGTTGGTGTTTTTCAATGTTGAAGTTGTTGTTGAATATGTTGCTGTTTTTCAATGTTGAGGTTGTTTTTTTTTCAATGTTGAGGTTGTTGTTGAATTTGTTGGTGTTTTTCAATGTTGAGTTTGTTGTTGTTTTTCAATGTTGAGGTTGTTGTTGTTTTTCAATGTTGAGGTTGTTGTTGAACTTGTTGGTGTTTTTCAATGTTGAAGTTGTTGTTGAATTTGTTGGTGTTTTTCAATGTTGAGGTTGTTTTTTTTTCAATGTTGAGGTTGTTGTTGAATTTGTTGGTGTTTTTCAATGTTGAGGTTGTTGTTGTTTTTCAATGTTGAGGTTGTTGTTGAATTTGTTGGTGTTTTTCAATGTTGAGGTTGTTGTTGAATTTGTTGGTGTTTTTCAATGCTGAGGTTATTGGTGTTTTTCAATGTTGAGGTTGTTGTTGAATTTGTTGGTGTTTTTCAATGTTGAGGTTGTTGTTGAATTTGTTGGTGTTTTTCAATGTTGAGGTTGTTGTTGTTTTTGAATGTTGAGGTTGTTGTTGAGTTTGTTGGTGTTTTTCAATGTTGAGGTTGTTGTTGAATTTGTTGGTGTTTTTCAATGTTGAGGTTGTTGTTGAATTTGTTGGTGTTTTTCAATGTTGAGGTTGTTGTTGTTTTTAAATGTTGGGGTTGTTGTTGAATTTGTTGGTGTTTTTCAATTTTGAGGATGTTGTTGTTTTTCAATGTTGAGGTTGTTGTTGAATTTGTTGGTGTTTTTCCATGATGAGGTTGTTGTTGTTTTTCAAAGTTGAGGTTGTTGTTGAATTTGTTGGTGTTTTTCAATGTCGGGGTTGTTGTTGAATTTTTTGGTGTTTTTCAATGTTGAATTTTTTGTTGAATTTGTTGGTGTTTTTCAATGTTGAGGTTGTTGTTTTTCAATGTTGAGGTTGTTGTTGAATTTTTTTGGCGTTTTTAAATGTTGAGGTTGTTGTTGAATTTGTTGGTGTTTTCAATGTTGAGGTTGTTGTTGAATTTGTTGGTGTTTTTAAATGTTGAGGTTGTTGTTGAATTTGTTGGTGTTTGTCAATGTTGAGGATGTTGTTGTTTTTCAATGCTGAGGTTGTTGTTGTATTTGTTGGTGTTTTTCAGTGTTGAGGTTGTTGTTGAATTTGTTGGTGTTTTTCAATGTTGAGGTTGTTGTTGAATTTGTTGGTGTTTTTCAATGTTGAGGTTGTTGTTGTTTTTAAATGTTGAGGTTGTTGTTGAATTTGTTGGTGTTTTTTCAATTTTGAGGTTGTTGGTGTTTTTCAATGTTGAGGTTGTTGTTGAATTTGATGGTGTTTTTCAATGTTGAGGTTGTTGGTGTTTTTCAATGTTGAGGTTGTTGTTGAATTTGTTGGTGTTTTTCAATGTTGAGGTTGTTGTTGAATTTGTTGGTGTTTTTCAATGTTGAGGTTGTTGTTGTTTTTCAATGTTGAGGTTGTTGTTGAGTTTGTTGGTGTTTTTCAATGTTGAGGTTGTTGTTGAATTTGTTGGTGCTTTTCAATGTTGAGGTTGTTGTTGAATTTGTTGGTGTTTTTCAATGTTGAGGTTGTTGTTGTTTTTAAATATTGGGGTTGTTGTTGAATTTGTTGGTGTTTTTCCATGATGAGGTTGTTGTTGTTTTTCAAAGTTGAGGTTGTTGTTGAATTTGTTGGTGTTTTTCAATGTCGGGGTTGTTGTTGAATTTGTTGGTGATTTTCGATGTTGAAATTTTTGTTGAATTTGTTGGTGTTTTTCAATGTTGAGGTTGTTGTTGTTTTTCACTGTTGAGGTTGTTGTTGAAATTGTTGGTGTTTTTCAATGTTGAGGTTGTTGTTGTTTTTCAATGCTGAGGTTGTTGTTGAATTTGTTGTGTTTTTCAATGTTGAGGTTGTTGTTGAATTTGTTGGTGTTTTTCAATGTTGAGGTTGTTGTTGTTTTTCAATGTTGAGGTTGTTGTTGAATTTGTTGGCGTTTTTCAATGCTGAGGTTATTGGTGTTTTTCAATGTTGAGGTTGTTGTTGAATTTGTTGGTGTTTTTCAATGTTGAGGTTGTTGTTGAATTTGTTGGTGTTTTTCAATGTTGAGGTTGTTGTTGTTTTTGAATGTTGAGGTTGTTGTTGAGTTTGTTGGTGTTTTTCAATGTTGAGGTTGTTGTTGAATTTGTTGGTGTTTTTCAATGTTGAGGTTGTTGTTGAATTTGTTGGTGTTTTTCAATGTTGAGGTTGTTGTTGTTTTTAAATGTTGGGGTTGTTGTTGAATTTGTTGGTGTTTTTCAATTTTGAGGATGTTGTTGTTTTTCAATGTTCAGGTTGTTGTTGAATTTGTTGGTGTTTTTCCATGATGAGGTTGTTGTTGTTTTTCAAAGTTGAGGTTGTTGTTGAATTTGTTGGTGTTTTTCAATGTCGGGGTTGTTGTTGAATTTTTTGGTGTTTTTCAATGTTGAATTTTTTGTTGAATTTGTTGGTGTTTTTCAATGTTGAGGTTGTTGTTTTTCAATGTTGAGGTTGTTGTTGAATTTTTTGGCGTTTTTAAATGTTGAGGTTGTTGTTGAATTTGTTGGTGTTTTCAATGTTGAGGTTGTTGTTGAATTTGTTGGTGTTTTTAAATGTTGAGGTTGCTGTTGAATTTGTTGGTGTTTGTCAATGTTGAGGTTGTTGTTGTTTTTCAATGTTGAGGTTGTTGTTGAGTTTGTTAGTGTTTTTCAATGTTGAGGTTGTTGTTGAATTTGTTGGTGTTTTTCAATGTTGAGGTTGTTGTTGAATTTGTTGGTGTTTTTCAATGTTGAGGTTGTTGTTGTTTTTAAATGTTGAGGTTGTTGTTGAATTTGTTGGTGTTTTTTCAATTTTGAGGTTGTTGGTGTTTTTCAATGTTGAGGTTGTTGTTGAATTTGATGGTGATTTTCAATGTTGAGGTTGTTGGTGTTTTTCAATGTTGAGGTTGTTGTTGAATTTGTTGGTGTTTTTCAATGTTGAGGTTGTTGTTGAATTTGTTGGTGTTTTTCAATGTTGAGGTTGTTATTGTTTTTCAATGTTGAGGTTGTTGTTGAGTTTGTTGGTGTTTTTCAATGTTGAGGTTGTTGTTGAATTTGTTGGTGCTTTTCAATGTTGAGGTTGTTGTTGAATTTCTTGCTGTTTTTCAATGTTGAGGTTGTTGTTGTTTTTAAATGTTGGGGTTGTTGTTGAATTTGTTGGTGTTTTTCCATGATGAGGTTGTTGTTGTTTTTCAAAGTTGAGGTTGTTGTTGAATTTGTTGGTGTTTTTCAATGTCGGGGTTGTTGTTGAATTTGTTGGTGATTTTCGATGTTGAAATTTTTGTTGAATTTGTTGTTGTTTTTAAATGTTGAGGTTGTTGTTGAATTTGTTGGTGTTTTCAATGTTGAGGTTGTTGTTGAATTTGTTGGTGTTTTTAAATGTTGAGGTTGTTGTTTTTCAATGTTGAGGTTGTTGTTGAATTTGTTGGCCTTTTTAAATGTTGAGGTTGTTGTTGAATTTGTTGGTGTTTTCAATGTTGAGGTTGTTTTTGAATTTGTTGCTGTTTTTAAATGTTGAGGTTGTTGTTGAATTTGCTAGTGTTTTGCAATGTTGAGGTTGCTGTTGTTTTTCAATGTTGAGGTTGTTGTTGAATTCGTTGGTGTTTTTCAATGTTGAGGTTGTTGTTGTATTTGTTGGTGTTTTTCAACTTCGAGGTTGTTGTTGAATTTGTTGGTGTTTTTCAATGTTGAAGTTGTTGTTGAATTTGTTGGTGTTTTTCAATGTTGAGGTTGTTGTTGTTTTTCAATGTTTAGGTTGTTGTTGAATTTGTTGGTGTTTTTCAATTTCGAGGTTGTTGTTGAATTTGTTGGTGTTTTTCAATGTTGAAGTTGTTGTTGAATTTGTTGGTGTTTTTCAATGTTGAGGTTGTTGTTGTTTTTCAATGTTGAGGTTGTTGTTGAAATTGTTGGTGTTTTTCAATGTTGAGGTTGTTGTTGTTTTTCAATGTTGAGGTTGTTGTTGAGTTTGTTGGTGTTTTTCAATGTTGAGGTTGCTGTTGAATTTGTTGGTGCTTTTCAATGTTGAGGTTGTTGTTGAATTTGTTGGTGTTTTTCAATGTTGAGGTTGTTGTTGTTTTTAAATGTTGGGGTTGTTGTTGAATTTGTTGGTGTTTTTCCATGATGAGGTTGTTGTTGTTTTTCAAAGTTGAGGTTGTTGTTGAATTTGTTGGTGTTTTTCAATGTCGGGGTTGTTGTTGAATTTGTTGGTGATTTTCGATGTTGAAATTTTTTTTGAATTTGTTGTTGTTTTTAAATGTTGAGGTTGTTGTTGAATTTGTTGGTGTTTTCAATGTTGAGGTTGTTGTTGAATTTGTTGGTGTTTTTAAATGTTGAGGTTGTTGTTTTTCAATGTTGAGGTTGTTGTTGAATTTGTTGGCCTTTTTAAATGTTGAGGTTGTTGTTGAATTTGTTGGTGTTTTCAATGTTGAGGTTGTTGTTGAATTTGTTGCTGTTTTTAAATGTTGAGGTTGTTGTTGAATTTGCTAGTGTTTTGCAATGTTGAGGTTGTTGTTGTTTTTCAATGTTGAGGTTGTTGTTGAATTCGTTGGTGTTTTTCAATGTTGAGGTTGTTGTTGTATTTGTTGGTGTTTTTCATTTTCGAGGTTGTTGTTGAATTTGTTGGTGTTTTTCAATGTTGAAGTTGTTGTTGAATTTGTTGGTGTTTTTCAATGTTGAGGTTGTTGTTGTTATTCAATGTTGAGGTTGTTGTTGAATTTGTTGGTGTTTTTCAATTTCGAGGTTGTTGTTGAATTTGTTGGTGTTTTTCAATGTTGAAGTTGTTGTTGAATTTGTTGGTGTTTTTCAATGTTGAGGTTGTTGTTGTTTTTCAATGTTGAGGTTGTTGTTGAAATTGTTGGTGTTTTTCAATGTTGAGGTTGTTGTTGTTTTTCAATGCTGAGGTTGTTGTTGAATTTGTTGTGTTTTTCAATGTTGAGGTTGTTGTTGAATTTGTTGGTGTTTTTCAATGTTGAGGTTGTTGTTGTTCTTCAATGTTGAGGTTGTTGTTGAATTTGTTGGTGTTTTTCAATGTTGAGGTTGTTGCTGTTTTTCAATGTTGAGGTTGTTGTTGAATTTGTTGGTGTTTTTCAATGTTGAGGTTGTTGTTGAATTTGTTGGTGTTTTTCAATGTTGAGGTTGTTGTTGTTTTTCAATGTTGAGGTTATTGTTGAATTTGTTGGTGTTTTTCAAAGTTGAGGTTGTTGTTGTTTTTCAATGTTGAGGTTGTTGTTGAATTTGTTGGTGTTTTTCAATGTTGAGTTTGTTGTTGTTTTTCAATGTTGAGGTTGTTGTTGTTTTTCAATGTTGAGGTTGTTGTTGAACTTGTTGGTGTTTTTCAATGTTGAAGTTGTTGTTGAATTTGTTGCTGTTTTTCAATGTTGAGGTTGTTTTTTTTTCAATGTTGAGGTTGTTGTTGAATTTGTTGGTGTTTTTCAATGTTGAATTTGTTGTTGTTTTTCAATGTTGAGGTTGTTGTTGTTTTTCAATGTTGAGGTTGTTGTTGAACTTGTTGGTGTTTTTCAATGATGAAGTTGTTGTTGAATTTGTTGGTGTTTTTCAATGTTGAGGTTGTTTTTTTTTCAATGTTGAGGTTGTTGTTGAATTTGTTGGTGTTTTTCAATGTTGAGGTTGTTGTTGTTTTTCAATGCTGAGGTTGTTGTTGAATTTGTTGGTGTTTTTCAATGTTGAGGTTGTTGTTGAATTTGTTGGTGTTTTGCAATGTTGAGGTTGTTGTTGAATTTGCTGGTGTTTTTCAATGTTGAGGTTGTTTTTTTTTCAATGTTGAGGTTGTTGTTGAATTTGTTGGTGTTTTTCAATGTTGAGGTTGTTGTTGTTTTTCAATGTTGAGGTTGTTGTTGAATTTGTTGGTGTTTTTCAATGTTGAGGTTGTTGTTGAATTTGTTGGTGTTTTTCAATGCTGAGGTTATTGGTGTTTTTCAATGTTAAGGTTGTTGTTGAATTTGTTGGTGTTTTTCAATGTTGAGGTTGTTGTTGAATTTGTTGGTGTTTTTCAATGTTGAGTTTGTTGTTGTTTTTGAATGTTGAGGTTGTTGTTGAGTTTGTTGGTGTTTTTCAATGTTGAGGTTGTTGTTGAATTTGTTGGTGTTTTTCAATGTTGAGGTTGTTGTTGAATTTGTTGGTGTTTTTCAATGTTGAGGTTGTTGTTGTTTTTAAATGTTGGGGTTGTTGTTGAATTTGTTGGTGTTTTTCAATTTTGAGGATGTTGTTGTTTTTCAATGTTGAGGTTGTTGTTGAATTTGTTGGTGTTTTTCCATGATGAGGTTGTTGTTGTTTTTCAAAGTTGAGGTTGTTGTTGAATTTGTTGGTGTTTTTCAATGTCGGGGTTGTTGTTGAATTTTTTGGTGTTTTTCAATGTTGAATTTTTTGTTGAATTTGTTGGTGTTTTTCAATGTTGAGGTTGTTGTTTTTCAATGTTGAGGTTGTTGTTGAATTTTTTTGGCGTTTTTAAATGTTGAGGTTGTTGCTGAATTTGTTGGTGTTTTCAATGTTGAGGTTGTTGTTGAATTTGTTGGTGTTTTTAAATGTTGAGGTTGTTGTTGAATTTGTTGTTGTTTGTCAATGTTGAGGATGTTGTTGTTTTTCAATGCTGAGGTTGTTGCTGTATTTGTTGGTGTTTTTCAGTGTTGAGGTTGTTGTTGAATTTGTTGGTGTTTTTCAATGTTGAGGTTGTTGTTGAATTTGTTGGTGTTTTTCAATGTTGAGGTTGTTGTTGTTTTTAAATGTTGAGGTTGTTGTTGAATTTGTTGGTGTTTTTTCAATTTTGAGGTTGTTGGTGTTTTTCAATGTTGAGGTTGTTGTTGAATTTGATGGTGTTTTTCAATGTTGAGGTTGTTGGTGTTTTTCAATGTTGAGGTTGTTGTTGAATTTGTTGGTGTTTTTCAATGTTGAGGTTGTTGTTGAATTTGTTGGTGTTTTTCAATGTTGAGGTTGTTGTTGTTTTTCAATGTTGAGGTTGTTGTTGAGTTTGTTGGTGTTTTTCAATGTTGAGGTTGTTGTTGAATTTGTTGGTGCTTTTCAATGTTGAGGTTGTTGTTGAATTTGTTGGTGTTTTTCAATGTTGAGGTTGTTGTTGTTTTTAAATATTGGGGTTGTTGTTGAATTTGTTGGTGTTTTTCCATGATGAGGTTGTTGTTGTTTTTCAAAGTTGAGGTTGTTGTTGAATTTGTTGGTGTTTTTCAATGTCGGGGTTGTTGTTGAATTTGTTGGTGATTTTCGATGTTGAAATTTTTGTTGAATTTGTTGGTGTTTTTCAATGTTGAGGTTGTTGTTGTTTTTCACTGTTGAGGTTGTTGTTGAAATTGTTGGTGTTTTTCAATGTTGAGGTTGTTGTTGTTTTTCAATGCTGAGGTTGTTGTTGAATTTGTTGTGTTTTTCAATGTTGAGGTTGTTGTTGAATTTGTTGGTGTTTTTCAATGTTGAGGTTGTTGTTGTTTTTCAATGTTGAGGTTGTTGTTGAATTTGTTGGCGTTTTTCAATGCTGAGGTTATTGGTGTTTTTCAATGTTGAGGTTGTTGTTGAATTTGTTGGTGTTTTTCAATGTTGAGGTTCTTGTTGAATTTGTTGGTGTTTTTCAATGTTGAGGTTGTTGTTGTTTTTGAATGTTGAGGTTGTTGTTGAGTTTGTTGGTGTTTTTCAATGTTGAGGTTGTTGTTGAATTTGTTGGTGTTTTTCAATGTTGAGGTTGTTGTTGAATTTGTTGGTGTTTTTCAATGTTGAGGTTGTTGTTGTTTTTAAATGTTGGGGTTGTTGTTGAATTTGTTGGTGTTTTTCAATTTTGAGGATGTTGTTGTTTTTCAATGTTCAGGTTGTTGTTGAATTTGTTGGTGTTTTTCCATGATGAGGTTGTTGTTGTTTTTCAAAGTTGAGGTTGTTGTTGAATTTGTTGGTGTTTTTCAATGTCGGGGTTGTTGTTGAATTTTTTGGTGTTTTTCAATGTTGAATTTTTTGTTGAATTTGTTGGTGTTTTTCAATGTTGAGGTTGTTGTTTTTCAATGTTGAGGTTGTTGTTGAATTTTTTGGCGTTTTTAAATGTTGAGGTTGTTGTTGAATTTGTTGGTGTTTTCAATGTTGAGGTTGTTGTTGAATTTGTTGGTGTTTTTAAATGTTGAGGTTGCTGTTGAATTTGTTGGTGTTTGTCAATGTTGAGGTTGTTGTTGTTTATCAATGCTGAGGTTGTTGTTGTATTTGTTGGTGTTTTTCAGTGTTGAGGTTGTTGTTGAATTTGTTGGTGTTTTTCAATGTTGAGGTTGTTGTTGAATTTGTTGGTGTTTTTCAATGTTGAGGTTGTTGTTGTTTTTCAATGTTGAGGTTGTTGTTGAGTTTGTTAGTGTTTTTCAATGTTGAGGTTGTTGTTGAATTTGTTGGTGTTTTTCAATGTTGAGGTTGTTGTTGAATTTGTTGGTGTTTTTCAATGTTGAGGTTGTTGTTGTTTTTAAATGTTGAG
Source organism: Isurus oxyrinchus (assembly GCA_026770705.1). NCBI lineage: Eukaryota > Metazoa > Chordata > Chondrichthyes > Lamniformes > Lamnidae > Isurus > Isurus oxyrinchus. The sequence goes on along the minus strand of JANJGN010001280.1, from coordinate 86,365 downwards.
GTTGTTGTTGAATTTGTTGGTGTTTTTTCAATTTTGAGGTTGTTGGTGTTTTTCAATGTTGAGGTTGTTGTTGAATTTGATGGTGATTTTCAATGTTGAGGTTGTTGGTGTTTTTCAATGTTGAGGTTGTTGTTGAATTTGTTGGTGTTTTTCAATGTTGAGGTTGTTGTTGAATTTGTTGGTGTTTTTCAATGTTGAGGTTGTTATTGTTTTTCAATGTTGAGGTTGTTGTTGAGTTTGTTGGTGTTTTTCAATGTTGAGGTTGTTGTTGAATTTGTTGGTGCTTTTCAATGTTGAGGTTGTTGTTGAATTTCTTGCTGTTTTTCAATGTTGAGGTTGTTGTTGTTTTTAAATGTTGGGGTTGTTGTTGAATTTGTTGGTGTTTTTCCATGATGAGGTTGTTGTTGTTTTTCAAAGTTGAGGTTGTTGTTGAATTTGTTGGTGTTTTTCAATGTCGGGGTTGTTGTTGAATTTGTTGGTGATTTTCGATGTTGAAATTTTTGTTGAATTTGTTGTTGTTTTTAAATGTTGAGGTTGTTGTTGAATTTGTTGGTGTTTTCAATGTTGAGGTTGTTGTTGAATTTGTTGGTGTTTTTAAATGTTGAGGTTGTTGTTTTTCAATGTTGAGGTTGTTGTTGAATTTGTTGGCCTTTTTAAATGTTGAGGTTGTTGTTGAATTTGTTGGTGTTTTCAATGTTGAGGTTGTTTTTGAATTTGTTGCTGTTTTTAAATGTTGAGGTTGTTGTTGAATTTGCTAGTGTTTTGCAATGTTGAGGTTGCTGTTGTTTTTCAATGTTGAGGTTGTTGTTGAATTCGTTGGTGTTTTTCAATGTTGAGGTTGTTGTTGTATTTGTTGGTGTTTTTCAATTTCGAGGTTGTTGTTGAATTTGTTGGTGTTTTTCAATGTTGAAGTTGTTGTTGAATTTGTTGGTGTTTTTCAATGTTGAGGTTGTTGTTGTTTTTCAATGTTTAGGTTGTTGTTGAATTTGTTGGTGTTTTTCAATTTCGAGGTTGTTGTTGAATTTGTTGGTGTTTTTCAATGTTGAAGTTGTTGTTGAATTTGTTGGTGTTTTTCAATGTTGAGGTTGTTGTTGTTTTTCAATGTTGAGGTTGTTGTTGAAATTGTTGGTGTTTTTCAATGTTGAGGTTGTTGTTGTTTTTCAATGTTGAGGTTGTTGTTGAGTTTGTTGGTGTTTTTCAATGTTGAGGTTGCTGTTGAATTTGTTGGTGCTTTTCAATGTTGAGGTTGTTGTTGAATTTGTTGGTGTTTTTCAATGTTGAGGTTGTTGTTGTTTTTAAATGTTGGGGTTGTTGTTGAATTTGTTGGTGTTTTTCCATGATGAGGTTGTTGTTGTTTTTCAAAGTTGAGGTTGTTGTTGAATTTGTTGGTGTTTTTCAATGTCGGGGTTGTTGTTGAATTTGTTGGTGATTTTCGATGTTGAAATTTTTTTTGAATTTGTTGTTGTTTTTAAATGTTGAGGTTGTTGTTGAATTTGTTGGTGTTTTCAATGTTGAGGTTGTTGTTGAATTTGTTGGTGTTTTTAAATGTTGAGGTTGTTGTTTTTCAATGTTGAGGTTGTTGTTGAATTTGTTGGCCTTTTTAAATGTTGAGGTTGTTGTTGAATTTGTTGGTGTTTTCAATGTTGAGGTTGTTGTTGAATTTGTTGCTGTTTTTAAATGTTGAGGTTGTTGTTGAATTTGCTAGTGTTTTGCAATGTTGAGGTTGTTGTTGTTTTTCAATGTTGAGGTTGTTGTTGAATTCGTTGGTGTTTTTCAATGTTGAGGTTGTTGTTGTATTTGTTGGTGTTTTTCATTTTCGAGGTTGTTGTTGAATTTGTTGGTGTTTTTCAATGTTGAAGTTGTTGTTGAATTTGTTGGTGTTTTTCAATGTTGAGGTTGTTGTTGTTATTCAATGTTGAGGTTGTTGTTGAATTTGTTGGTGTTTTTCAATTTCGAGGTTGTTGTTGAATTTGTTGGTGTTTTTCAATGTTGAAGTTGTTGTTGAATTTGTTGGTGTTTTTCAATGTTGAGGTTGTTGTTGTTTTTCAATGTTGAGGTTGTTGTTGAAATTGTTGGTGTTTTTCAATGTTGAGGTTGTTGTTGTTTTTCAATGCTGAGGTTGTTGTTGAATTTGTTGTGTTTTTCAATGTTGAGGTTGTTGTTGAATTTGTTGGTGTTTTTCAATGTTGAGGTTGTTGTTGTTCTTCAATGTTGAGGTTGTTGTTGAATTTGTTGGTGTTTTTCAATGTTGAGGTTGTTGCTGTTTTTCAATGTTGAGGTTGTTGTTGAATTTGTTGGTGTTTTTCAATGTTGAGGTTGTTGTTGAATTTGTTGGTGTTTTTCAATGTTGAGGTTGTTGTTGTTTTTCAATGTTGAGGTTATTGTTGAATTTGTTGGTGTTTTTCAAAGTTGAGGTTGTTGTTGTTTTTCAATGTTGAGGTTGTTGTTGAATTTGTTGGTGTTTTTCAATGTTGAGTTTGTTGTTGTTTTTCAATGTTGAGGTTGTTGTTGTTTTTCAATGTTGAGGTTGTTGTTGAACTTGTTGGTGTTTTTCAGTGTTGAAGTTGTTGTTGAATTTGTTGCTGTTTTTCAATGTTGAGGTTGTTTTTTTTTCAATGTTGAGGTTGTTGTTGAATTTGTTGGTGTTTTTCAATGTTGAATTTGTTGTTGTTTTTCAATGTTGAGGTTGTTGTTGTTTTTCAATGTTGAGGTTGTTGTTGAACTTGTTGGTGTTTTTCAATGATGAAGTTGTTGTTGAATTTGTTGGTGTTTTTCAATGTTGAGGTTGTTTTTTTTTTCAATGTTGAGGTTGTTGTTGAATTTGTTGGTGTTTTTCAATGTTGAGGTTGTTGTTGTTTTTCAATGCTGAGGTTGTTGTTGAATTTGTTGGTGTTTTTCAATGTTGAGGTTGTTGTTGAATTTGTTGGTGTTTTGCAATGTTGAGGTTGTTGTTGTTTTTGAATGTTGAGGTTGTTGTTGAGTTTGTTGGTGTTTTTCAATGTTGAGGTTGTTGTTGAATTTGTTGGTGTTTTTCAATGTTGAGGTTGTTGTTGAATTTGTTGGTGTTTTTCAATGTTGAGGTTGTTGTTGTTTTTAAATGTTGGGGTTGTTGTTGAATTTGTTGGTGTTTTTCAATTTTGAGGATGTTGTTGTTTTTCAATGTTGAGGTTGTTGTTGAATTTGTTGGTGTTTTTCCATGATGAGGTTGTTGTTGTTTTTCAAAGTTGAGATTGTTGTTGAATTTGTTGGTGTTTTTCAATGTCGGGGTTGTTGTTGAATTTTTTGGTGTTTTTCAATGTTGAATTTTTTGTTGAATTTGTTGGTGTTTTTCAATGTTGAGGTTGTTGTTTTTCAATGTTGAGGTTGTTGTTGAATTTTTTTGGCGTTTTTAAATGTTGAGGTTGTTGTTGAATTTGTTGGTGTTTTCAATGTTGAGGTTGTTGTTGAATTTGTTGGTGTTTTTAAATGTTGAGGTTTTTGTTGGAATTTGTTGGTGTTTGTCAATGTTGAGGTTGTTGTTGTTTTTCAATGCTGAGGTTGTTGTTGTATTTGTTGGTGTTTTTCAGTGTTGAGGTTGTTGTTGAATTTGTTGGTGTTTTTCAATGTTGAGGTTGTTGTTGAATTTGTTGGTGTTTTTTCAATGTTGAGGTTGTTGTTGTTTTTCAATGTTGAGGTTGTTGTTGAGTTTGTTAGTGTTTTTTCAATGTTGAGGTTGTTGTTGAATTTGTTGGTGTTTTTCAATGTTGAGGTTGTTGTTGAATTTGTTGGTGTTTTTCAATGTTGAGGTTGTTGTTGTTTTTAAATGTTGAGGTTGTTGTTGAATTTGTTGGTGTTTTTTCAATTTTGAGGTTGTTGGTGTTTTTCAATGTTGAGGTTGTTGTTGAATTTGATGTTGTTTTTCAATGTTGAGGTTGTTGGTGTTTTTCAATGTTGAGGTTGTTGTTGAATTTGTTGGTGTTTTTCAATGTTGAGGTTGTTGTTGAATTTGTTGGTGTTTTTCAATGTTGAGGTTGTTGTTGTTTTTCAATGTTGAGGTTGTTGGTGAGTTTGTTGGTGTTTTTCAATGTTGAGGTTGTTGTTGAATTTGTTGGTGCTTTTCAATGTTGAGGTTGTTGTTGAATTTGTTGGTGTTTTTCAATGTTGAGGTTGTTGTTGAATTTGTTGGTGTTTTTCAATGTTGAGGTTGTTTTTGAATTTGTTGGTGTTTTTCAATGTTGAGGTAGTTGTTGAATTTGTTGGTGTTTTTCAATGTTGAGGTTGTTGTTGTTTTTCAATGTTGAGGTTGTTGTTGAATTTGTTGGTGTTTTTCAATGTTTAGGTTGTTGTTGTTTTTCAATGTTGAGGTTGTTTTTGAATTTGTTGGTTTTTTTCAATGTTGAGGTTGTTGTTGAATTTGTTGGTGTTTTTCAATGTTGAGGTTGTTGTTGTTTTTCAATGTTGAGGTTGTTGTTGAATTTGTTGGTGTTTTTCAATGTTGAGTTTGTTGTTGTTTTTCAATGTTGAGGTTGTTGAATTTGTTGGTGTTTTTCAATGTTGAGGTTGTTGTTGTTTTTCACTGTTGAGGTTGTTGTTGAATTTGTTGGTGTTTTTCAATGTTGAGGTTGTTGTTGTTTTTCAATGTTGAGGTTGTTGTTGAATTTGTTGGTGCTTTTCAATGTTGAGGTTGTTGTTGAATTTGTTGGTGTTTTTCAATGTTGATGTTGTTGTTGTTTTTCAATGTTGAGGTTGTTGTTGAATTTGTTGGTGTTTTTCAATGTTGAGTGTGTTGTTGAATTTGTTGGTGTTTTTCCATGATGAGGTTGTTGTTGTTTTTCAAAGTTGAGGTTGTTGTTGAATTTGTTGGTGTTTTTCAATGTCGGGGTTGTTGTTGAATTTGTTGGTGATTTTCGATGTTGAAATTTTTTTTGAATTTGTTGTTGTTTTTAAATGTTGAGGTTGCTGTTGAATTTGTTGGTGTTTTCAATGTTGAGGTTGTTGTTGAATTTGTTGGTGTTTTTAAATGTTGAGGTTGTTGTTTTTCAATGTTGAGGTTGTTGTTGAATTTGTTGGCCTTTTTAAATGTTGAGGTTGTTGTTGAATTTGTTGGTGTTTTCAATGTTGAGGTTGTTGTTGAATTTGTTGCTGTTTTTAAATGTTGAGGTTGTTGTTGAATTTGCTAGTGTTTTGCAATGTTGAGGTTGTTGTTGTTTTTCAATGTTGAGGTTGTTGTTGAATTCGTTGGTGTTTTTCAATGTTGAGGTTGTTGTTGTATTTGTTGGTGTTTTTCATTTTCGAGGTTGTTGTTGAATTTGTTGGTGTTTTTCAATGTTGAAGTTGTTGTTGAATTTGTTGGTGTTTTTCAATGTTGAGGTTGTTGTTGTTATTCAATGTTGAGGTTGTTGTTGAATTTGTTGGTGTTTTTCAATTTCGAGGTTGTTGTTGAATTTGTTGGTGTTTTTCAATGTTGAAGTTGTTGTTGAATTTGTTGGTGTTTTTCAATGTTGAGGTTGTTGTTGTTTTTCAATGTTGAGGTTGTTGTTGAAATTGTTGGTGTTTTTCAATGTTGAGGTTGTTGTTGTTTTTCAATGCTGAGGTTGTTGTTGAATTTGTTGTGTTTTTCAATGTTGAGGTTGTTGTTGAATTTGTTGGTGTTTTTCAATGTTGAGGTTGTTGTTGTTCTTCAATGTTGAGGTTGTTGTTGAATTTGTTGGTGTTTTTCAATGTTGAGGTTGTTGCTGTTTTTCAATGTTGAGGTTGTTGTTGAATTTGTTGGTGTTTTTCAATGTTGAGGTTGTTGTTGAATTTGTTGGTGTTTTTCAATGTTGAGGTTGTTGTTGTTTTTCAATGTTGAGGTTATTGTTGAATTTGTTGGTGTTTTTCAAAGTTGAGGTTGTTGTTGTTTTTCAATGTTGAGGTTGTTGTTGAATTTGTTGGTGTTTTTCAATGTTGAGTTTGTTGTTGTTTTTCAATGTTGAGGTTGTTGTTGTTTTTCAATGTTGAGGTTGTTGTTGAACTTGTTGGTGTTTTTCAATGTTGAAGTTGTTGTTGAATTTGTTGCTGTTTTTCAATGTTGAGGTTGTTTTTTTTCAATGTTGAGGTTGTTGTTGAATTTGTTGGTGTTTTTCAATGTTGAGTTTGTTGTTGTTTTTCAATGTTGAGGTTGTTGTTGTTTTTCAATGTTGAGGTTGTTGTTGAACTTGTTGGTGTTTTTCAATGTTGAGGTTGTTGTTGAATTTGTTGGTGTTTTTCAATGTTGAGGTTGTTGTTGTTTTTCAATGTTGAGGTTGTTGTTGAGTTTGTTGGTGTTTTTCAATGTTGAGGTTGTTGTTGAATTTGTTGGTGCTTTTCAATGTTGAGGTTGTTGTTGAATTTGTTGGTGTTTTTCAATGTTGAGGTTGTTGTTGTTTTTAAATATTGGGGTTGTTGTTGAATTTGTTGGTGTTTTTCCATGATGAGGTTGTTGTTGTTTTTCAAAGTTGAGGTTGTTGTTGAATTTGTTGGTGTTTTTCAATGTCGGGGTTGTTGTTGAATTTGTTGGTGATTTTCGATGTTGAAATTTTTGTTGAATTTGTTGGTGTTTTTCAATGTTGAGGTTGTTGTTGTTTTTCACTGTTGAGGTTGTTGTTGAAATTGTTGGTGTTTTTCAATGTTGAGGTTGTTGTTGTTTTTCAATGCTGAGGTTGTTGTTGAATTTGTTGTGTTTTTCAATGTTGAGGTTGTTGTTGAATTTGTTGGTGTTTTTCAATGTTGAGGTTGTTGTTGTTTTTCAATGTTGAGGTTGTTGTTGAATTTGTTGGCGTTTTTCAATGCTGAGGTTATTGGTGTTTTTCAATGTTGAGGTTGTTGTTGAATTTGTTGGTGTTTTTCAATGTTGAGGTTGTTGTTGAATTTGTTGGTGTTTTTCAATGTTGAGGTTGTTGTTGTTTTTGAATGTTGAGGTTGTTGTTGAGTTTGTTGGTGTTTTTCAATGTTGAGGTTGTTGTTGAATTTGTTGGTGTTTTTCAATGTTGAGGTTGTTGTTGAATTTGTTGGTGTTTTTCAATGTTGAGGTTGTTGTTGTTTTTAAATGTTGGGGTTGTTGTTGAATTTGTTGGTGTTTTTCAATTTTGAGGATGTTGTTGTTTTTCAATGTTCAGGTTGTTGTTGAATTTGTTGGTGTTTTTCCATGATGAGGTTGTTGTTGTTTTTCAAAGTTGAGGTTGTTGTTGAATTTGTTGGTGTTTTTTCAATGTCGGGGTTGTTGTTGAATTTTTTGGTGTTTTTCAATGTTAAATTTTTTGTTGAATTTGTTGGTGTTTTTCAATGTTGAGGTTGTTGTTTTTCAATGTTGAGGTTGTTGTTGAATTTTTTGGCGTTTTTAAATGTTGAGGTTGTTGTTGAATTTGTTGGTGTTTTCAATGTTGAGGTTGTTGTTGAATTTGTTGGTGTTTTTAAATGTTGAGGTTGCTGTTGAATTTGTTGGTGTTTGTCAATGTTGAGGTTGTTGTTGTTTATCAATGCTGAGGTTGTTGTTGTATTTGTTGGTGTTTTTCAGTGTTGAGGTTGTTGTTGAATTTGTTGGTGTTTTTCAATGTTGAGGTTGTTGTTGAATTTGTTGGTGTTTTTCAATGTTGAGGTTGTTGTTGTTTTTCAATGTTGAGGTTGTTGTTGAGTTTGTTAGTGTTTTTCAATGTTGAGGTTGTTGTTGAATTTGTTGGTGTTTTTCAATGTTGAGGTTGTTGTTGAATTTGTTGGTGTTTTTCAATGTTGAGGTTGTTGTTGTTTTTAAATGTTGAGGTTGTTGTTGAATTTGTTGGTGTTTTTTCAATTTTGAGGTTGTTGGTGTTTTTCAATGTTGAGGTTGTTGTTGAATTTGATGGTGATTTTCAATGTTGAGGTTGTTGGTGTTTTTCAATGTTGAGGTTGTTGTTGAATTTGTTGGTGTTTTTCAATGTTGAGGTTGTTGTTGAATTTGTTGGTGTTTTTCAATGTTGAGGTTGTTATTGTTTTTCAATGTTGAGGTTGTTGTTGAGTTTGTTGGTGTTTTTCAATGTTGAGGTTGTTGTTGAATTTGTTGGTGCTTTTCAATGTTGAGGTTGTTGTTGAATTTCTTGCTGTTTTTCAATGTTGAGGTTGTTGTTGTTTTTAAATGTTGGGGTTGTTGTTGAATTTGTTGGTGTTTTTCCATGATGAGGTTGTTGTTGTTTTTCAAAGTTGAGGTTGTTGTTGAATTTGTTGGTGTTTTTCAATGTCGGGGTTGTTGTTGAATTTGTTGGTGATTTTCGATGTTGAAATTTTTGTTGAATTTGTTGTTGTTTTTAAATGTTGAGGTTGTTGTTGAATTTGTTGGTGTTTTCAATGTTGAGGTTGTTGTTGAATTTGTTGGTGTTTTTAAATGTTGAGGTTGTTGTTTTTCAATGTTGAGGTTGTTGTTGAATTTGTTGGCCTTTTTAAATGTTGAGGTTGTTGTTGAATTTGTTGGTGTTTTCAATGTTGAGGTTGTTTTTGAATTTGTTGCTGTTTTTAAATGTTGAGGTTGTTGTTGAATTTGCTAGTGTTTTGCAATGTTGAGGTTGCTGTTGTTTTTCAATGTTGAGGTTGTTGTTGAATTCGTTGGTGTTTTTCAATGTTGAGGTTGTTGTTGTATTTGTTGGTGTTTTTCAATTTCGAGGTTGTTGTTGAATTTGTTGGTGTTTTTCAATGTTGAAGTTGTTGTTGAATTTGTTGGTGTTTTTCAATGTTGAGGTTGTTGTTGTTTTTCAATGTTTAGGTTGTTGTTGAATTTGTTGGTGTTTTTCAATTTCGAGGTTGTTGTTGAATTTGTTGGTGTTTTTCAATGTTGAAGTTGTTGTTGAATTTGTTGGTGTTTTTCAATGTTGAGGTTGTTGTTGTTTTTCAATGTTGAGGTTGTTGTTGAAATTGTTGGTGTTTTTCAATGTTGAGGTTGTTGTTGTTTTTCAATGTTGAGGTTGTTGTTGAGTTTGTTGGTGTTTTTCAATGTTGAGGTTGCTGTTGAATTTGTTGGTGCTTTTCAATGTTGAGGTTGTTGTTGAATTTGTTGGTGTTTTTCAATGTTGAGGTTGTTGTTGTTTTTAAATGTTGGGGTTGTTGTTGAATTTGTTGGTGTTTTTCCATGATGAGGTTGTTGTTGTTTTTCAAAGTTGAGGTTGTTGTTGAATTTGTTGGTGTTTTTCAATGTCGGGGTTGTTGTTGAATTTGTTGGTGATTTTCGATGTTGAAATTTTTTTTGAATTTGTTGTTGTTTTTAAATGTTGAGGTTGTTGTTGAATTTGTTGGTGTTTTCAATGTTGAGGTTGTTGTTGAATTTGTTGGTGTTTTTAAATGTTGAGGTTGTTGTTTTTCAATGTTGAGGTTGTTGTTGAATTTGTTGGCCTTTTTAAATGTTGAGGTTGTTGTTGAATTTGTTGGTGTTTTCAATGTTGAGGTTGTTGTTGAATTTGTTGCTGTTTTTAAATGTTGAGGTTGTTGTTGAATTTGCTAGTGTTTTGCAATGTTGAGGTTGTTGTTGTTTTTCAATGTTGAGGTTGTTGTTGAATTCGTTGGTGTTTTTCAATGTTGAGGTTGTTGTTGTATTTGTTGGTGTTTTTCATTTTCGAGGTTGTTGTTGAATTTGTTGGTGTTTTTCAATGTTGAAGTTGTTGTTGAATTTGTTGGTGTTTTTCAATGTTGAGGTTGTTGTTGTTATTCAATGTTGAGGTTGTTGTTGAATTTGTTGGTGTTTTTCAATTTCGAGGTTGTTGTTGAATTTGTTGGTGTTTTTCAATGTTGAAGTTGTTGTTGAATTTGTTGGTGTTTTTCAATGTTGAGGTTGTTGTTGTTTTTCAATGTTGAGGTTGTTGTTGAAATTGTTGGTGTTTTTCAATGTTGAGGTTGTTGTTGTTTTTCAATGCTGAGGTTGTTGTTGAATTTGTTGTGTTTTTCAATGTTGAGGTTGTTGTTGAATTTGTTGGTGTTTTTCAATGTTGAGGTTGTTGTTGTTCTTCAATGTTGAGGTTGTTGTTGAATTTGTTGGTGTTTTTCAATGTTGAGGTTGTTGCTGTTTTTCAATGTTGAGGTTGTTGTTGAATTTGTTGGTGTTTTTCAATGTTGAGGTTGTTGTTGAATTTGTTGGTGTTTTTCAATGTTGAGGTTGTTGTTGTTTTTCAATGTTGAGGTTATTGTTGAATTTGTTGGTGTTTTTCAAAGTTGAGGTTGTTGTTGTTTTTCAATGTTGAGGTTGTTGTTGAATTTGTTGGTGTTTTTCAATGTTGAGTTTGTTGTTGTTTTTCAATGTTGAGGTTGTTGTTGTTTTTCAATGTTGAGGTTGTTGTTGAACTTGTTGGTGTTTTTCAATGTTGAAGTTGTTGTTGAATTTGTTGCTGTTTTTCAATGTTGAGGTTGTTTTTTTTTCAATGTTGAGGTTGTTGTTGAATTTGTTGGTGTTTTTCAATGTTGAATTTGTTGTTGTTTTTCAATGTTGAGGTTGTTGTTGTTTTTCAATGTTGAGGTTGTTGTTGAACTTGTTGGTGTTTTTCAATGATGAAGTTGTTGTTGAATTTGTTGGTGTTTTTCAATGTTGAGGTTGTTTTTTTTTCAATGTTGAGGTTGTTGTTGAATTTGTTGGTGTTTTTCAATGTTGAGGTTGTTGTTGTTTTTCAATGCTGAGGTTGTTGTTGAATTTGTTGGTGTTTTTCAATGTTGAGGTTGTTGTTGAATTTGTTGGTGTTTTGCAATGTTGAGGTTGTTGTTGTTTTTGAATGTTGAGGTTGTTGTTGAGTTTGTTGGTGTTTTTCAATGTTGAGGTTGTTGTTGAATTTGTTGGTGTTTTTCAATGTTGAGGTTGTTGTTGAATTTGTTGGTGTTTTTCAATGTTGAGGTTGTTGTTGTTTTTAAATGTTGGGGTTGTTGTTGAATTTGTTGGTGTTTTTCAATTTTGAGGATGTTGTTGTTTTTCAATGTTGAGGTTGTTGTTGAATTTGTTGGTGTTTTTCCATGATGAGGTTGTTGTTGTTTTTCAAAGTTGAGATTGTTGTTGAATTTGTTGGTGTTTTTCAATGTCGGGGTTGTTGTTGAATTTTTTGGTGTTTTTCAATGTTGAATTTTTTGTTGAATTTGTTGGTGTTTTTCAATGTTGAGGTTGTTGTTTTTCAATGTTGAGGTTGTTGTTGAATTTTTTTGGCGTTTTTAAATGTTGAGGTTGTTGTTGAATTTGTTGGTGTTTTCAATGTTGAGGTTGTTGTTGAATTTGTTGGTGTTTTTAAATGTTGAGGTTTTTGTTGAATTTGTTGGTGTTTGTCAATGTTGAGGTTGTTGTTGTTTTTCAATGCTGAGGTTGTTGTTGTATTTGTTGGTGTTTTTCAGTGTTGAGGTTGTTGTTGAATTTGTTGGTGTTTTTCAATGTTGAGGTTGTTGTTGAATTTGTTGGTGTTTTTCAATGTTGAGGTTGTTGTTGTTTTTCAATGTTGAGGTTGTTGTTGAGTTTGTTAGTGTTTTTCAATGTTGAGGTTGTTGTTGAATTTGTTGGTGTTTTTCAATGTTGAGGTTGTTGTTGAATTTGTTGGTGTTTTTCAATGTTGAGGTTGTTGTTGTTTTTAAATGTTGAGGTTGTTGTTGAATTTGTTGGTGTTTTTTCAATTTTGAGGTTGTTGGTGTTTTTCAATGTTGAGGTTGTTGTTGAATTTGATGTTGTTTTTCAATGTTGAGGTTGTTGGTGTTTTTTCAATGTTGAGGTTGTTGTTGAATTTGTTGGTGTTTTTCAATGTTGAGGTTGTTGTTGAATTTGTTGGTGTTTTTCAATGTTGAGGTTGTTGTTGTTTTTCAATGTTGAGGTTGTTGGTGAGTTTGTTGGTGTTTTTCAATGTTGAGGTTGTTGTTGAATTTGTTGGTGCTTTTCAATGTTGAGGTTGTTGTTGAATTTGTTGGTGTTTTTCAATGTTGAGGTTGTTGTTGAATTTGTTGGTGTTTTTCAATGTTGAGGTTGTTTTTGAATTTGTTGGTGTTTTTCAATGTTGAGGTAGTTGTTGAATTTGTTGGTGTTTTTCAATGTTGAGGTTGTTGTTGTTTTTCAATGTTGAGGTTGTTGTTGAATTTGTTGGTGTTTTTCAATGTTTAGGTTGTTGTTGTTTTTCAATGTTGAGGTTGTTTTTGAATTTGTTGGTTTTTTTCAATGTTGAGGTTGTTGTTGAATTTGTTGGTGTTTTTCAATGTTGAGGTTGTTGTTGTTTTTCAATGTTGAGGTTGTTGTTGAATTTGTTGGTGTTTTTCAATGTTGAGTTTGTTGTTGTTTTTCAATGTTGAGGTTGTTGAATTTGTTGGTGTTTTTCAATGTTGAGGTTGTTGTTGTTTTTCACTGTTGAGGTTGTTGTTGAATTTGTTGGTGTTTTTCAATGTTGAGGTTGTTGTTGTTTTTCAATGTTGAGGTTGTTGTTGAATTTGTTGGTGCTTTTCAATGTTGAGGTTGTTGTTGAATTTGTTGGTGTTTTTCAATGTTGATGTTGTTGTTGTTTTTCAATGTTGAGGTTGTTGTTGAATTTGTTGGTGTTTTTCAATGTTGAGTGTGTTGTTGAATTTGTTGGTGTTTTTCCATGATGAGGTTGTTGTTGTTTTTCAAAGTTGAGGTTGTTGTTGAATTTGTTGGTGTTTTTCAATGTCGGGGTTGTTGTTGAATTTGTTGGTGATTTTCGATGTTGAAATTTTTTTTTGAATTTGTTGTTGTTTTTAAATGTTGAGGTTGCTGTTGAATTTGTTGGTGTTTTCAATGTTGAGGTTGTTGTTGAATTTGTTGGTGTTTTTAAATGTTGAGGTTGTTGTTTTTCAATGTTGAGGTTGTTGTTGAATTTGTTGGCCTTTTTTAAATGTTGAGGTTGTTGTTGAATTTGTTGGTGTTTTCAATGTTGAGGTTGTTGTTGAATTTGTTGCTGTTTTTAAATGTTGAGGTTGTTGTTGAATTTGAGTGTTTTGCAATGTTGAGGTTGTTGTTGTTTTTCAATGTTGAGGTTGTTGTTGAATTCGTTGGTGTTTTTCAATGTTGAGGTTGTTGTTGTATTTGTTGGTGTTTTTCATTTTCGAGGTTGTTGTTGAATTTGTTGGTGTTTTTCAATGTTGAAGTTGTTGTTGAATTTGTTGGTGTTTTTCAATGTTGAGGTTGTTGTTGTTATTCAATGTTGAGGTTGTTGTTGAATTTGTTGGTGTTTTTCAATTTCGAGGTTGTTGTTGAATTTGTTGGTGTTTTTCAATGTTGAAGTTGTTGTTGAATTTGTTGGTGTTTTTCAATGTTGAGGTTGTTGTTGTTTTTCAATGTTGAGGTTGTTGTTGAAATTGTTGGTGTTTTTCAATGTTGAGGTTGTTGTTGTTTTTCAATGCTGAGGTTGTTGTTGAATTTGTTGTGTTTTTCAATGTTGAGGTTGTTGTTGAATTTGTTGGTGTTTTTCAATGTTGAGGTTGTTGTTGTTCTTCAATGTTGAGGTTGTTGTTGAATTTGTTGGTGTTTTTCAATGTTGAGGTTGTTGCTGTTTTTCAATGTTGAGGTTGTTGTTGAATTTGTTGGTGTTTTTCAATGTTGAGGTTGTTGTTGAATTTGTTGGTGTTTTTCAATGTTGAGGTTGTTGTTGTTTTTCAATGTTGAGGTTATTGTTGAATTTGTTGGTGTTTTTCAATGTTGAGGTTGTTGTTGTTTTTCAATGTTGAGGTTGTTGTTGAATTTGTTGGTGTTTTTCAATGTTGAGTTTGTTGTTGTTTTTCAATGTTGAGGTTGTTGTTGTTTTTCAATGTTGAGGTTGTTGTTGAACTTGTTGGTGTTTTTCAATGTTGAAGTTGTTGTTGAATTTGTTGCTGTTTTTCAATGTTGAGGTTGTTTTTTTTCAATGTTGAGGTTGTTGTTGAATTTGTTGGTGTTTTTCAATGTTGAGTTTGTTGTTGTTTTTCAATGTTGAGGTTGTTGTTGTTTTTCAATGTTGAGGTTGTTGTTGAACTTGTTGGTGTTTTTCAATGATGAAGTTGTTGTTGAATTTGTTGGTGTTTTTCAATGTTGAGGTTGTTTTTTTTTCAATGTTGAGGTTGTTGTTGAATTTGTTGGTGTTTTTCAATGTTGAGGTTGTTGTTGTTTTTCAATGCTGAGGTTGTTGTTGAATTTGCTGGTGTTTTTCAATGTTGAGGTTGTTGTTGAATTTGTTGGTGTTTTTCAATGTTGAGGTTGTTGTTGTTTTTGAATGTTGAGGTTGTTGTTGAGTTTGTTGGTGTTTTTCAATGTTGAGGTTGTTGTTGAATTTGTTGGTGTTTTTCAATGTTGAGGTTGTTGTTGAATTTGTTGGTGTTTTTCAATGTTGAGGTTGTTGTTGTTTTTAAATGTTGGGGTTGTTGTTGAATTTGTTGGTGTTTTTCAATTTTGAGGATGTTGTTGTTTTTCAATGTTGAGGTTGTTGTTGAATTTGTTGGTGTTTTTCCATGATGAGGTTGTTGTTGTTTTTCAAAGTTGAGGTTGTTGTTGAATTTGTTGGTGTTTTTCAATGTCGGGGTTGTTGTTGAATTTTTTGGTGTTTTTCAATGTTGAATTTTTTGTTGAATTTGTTGGTGTTTTTCAATGTTGAGGTTGTTGTTTTTCAATGTTGAGGTTGTTGTTGAATTTTTTTGGCGTTTTTAAATGTTGAGGTTGTTGTTGAATTTGTTGGTGTTTTCAATGTTGAGGTTGTTGTTGAATTTGTTGGTATTTTTAAATGTTGAGGTTGTTGTTGAATTTGTTGGTGTTTGTCAATGTTGAGGTTGTTGTTGTTTTTCAATGCTGAGGTTGTTGTTGTATTTGTTGGTGTTTTTCAGTGTTGAGGTTGTTGTTGAATTTGTTGGTGTTTTTCAATGTTGAGGTTGTTGTTGAATTTGTTGGTGTTTTTCAATGTTGAGGTTGTTGTTGTTTTTCAATGTTGAGGTTGTTGTTGAGTTTGTTAGTGTTTTTCAATGTTGAGGTTGTTGTTGAATTTGTTGGTGTTTTTCAATGTTGAGGTTGTTGTTGAATTTGTTGGTGTTTTTCAATGTTGAGGTTGTTGTTGTTTTTAAATGTTGAGGTTGTTGTTGAATTTGTTGGTGTTTTTTCAATTTTGAGGTTGTTGGTGTTTTTCAATGTTGAGGTTGTTGTTGAATTTGATGGTGTTTTTCAATGTTGAGGTTGTTGGTGTTTTTCAATGTTGAGGTTGTTGTTGAATTTGTTGGTGTTTTTCAATGTTGAGGTTGTTGTTGAATTTGTTGGTGTTTTTCAATGTTGAGGTTGTTGTTGTTTTTCAATGTTGAGGTTGTTGTTGAGTTTGTTGGTGTTTTTCAATGTTGAGGTTGTTGTTGAATTTGTTGGTGCTTTTCAATGTTGAGGTTGTTGTTGAATTTGTTGGTGTTTTTCAATGTTGAGGTTGTTGTTGAATTTGTTGGTGTTTTTCAATGTTGAGGTTGTTGTTGAATTTGTTGGTGTTTTTCAATGTTGAGGTAGTTGTTGAATTTGTTGGTGTTTTTCAATGTTGAGGTTGTTGTTGTTTTTCAATGTTGAGGTTGTTGTTGAATTTGTTGGTGTTTTTCAATGTTTAGGTTGTTGTTGTTTTTCAATGTTGAGGTTGTTTTTGAATTTGTTGGTTTTTTTCAATGTTGAGGTTGTTGTTGAATTTGTTGGTGTTTTTCAATGTTGAGGTTGTTGTTGTTTTTCAATGTTGAGGTTGTTGTTGAATTTGTTGGTGTTTTTCAATGTTGAGTTTGTTGTTGTTTTTCAATGTTGAGGTTGTTGAACTTGTTGGTGTTTTTCAATGTTGAGGTTGTTGTTGTTTTTCACTGTTGAGGTTGTTGTTGAATTTGTTGGTGTTTTTCAATGTTGAGGTTGTTGTTGTTTTTCAATGTTGAGGTTGTTGTTGAATTTGTTGGTGCTTTTCAATGTTGAGGTTGTTGTTGAATTTGTTGGTGTTTTTCAATGTTGATGTTGTTGTTGTTTTTCAATGTTGAGGTTGTTGTTGAATTTGTTGGTGTTTTTCAATGTTGAGTGTGTTGTTGAATTTGTTGGTGTTTTTCAATGTTGAGGTTGTTGTTGAATTTGTTGGTGTTTTTCAATGTTGAGGTTGTTGTTGAATTTGTTGGTGTTTTTCAATGTTGAGATTGTTGTTGTTTTTCAATGTTGAGGTTGTTGTTGAATTTGTTGGTGTTTTTCAATGTTGAGGTTGTTGTTGCTTTTCAATGCTGAGGTTGTTTTTGAATTTGTTGGTGTTTTTCAATGTTGAGGTTGTTGTTGAATTTGTTGGTGTTTTTCAATGTTGAGGTTGTTGTTGTTTTTCAATGTTGAGGTTGTTGTTGAATTTGCTGGTGTTTTTCAATGTTGAGGTTGTTGTTGTTTTTCAATGTTGAGGTTGTTGTTGAATTTGTTGGTGTTTTTCAATGTTGAGGTTGTTGTTGAACTTGTTGGTGTTTTTTAATGTTGAGGTTGTTGTTGTTTTTCAATGTTGAGGTTATTGTTGAATTTGTTGGTGTTTTTCAATGTTGAGGTTGTTGTTGTTTTTCAATGTTGAGGTTGTTGTTGAATTTGTTGGTGTTTTTCAATGTTGAGGTTGTTGTTGTTTTTCAATGTTGAGGTTGTTGTTGAATTTGTTGGTGTTTTTCAATGTTGAGGTTGTTGTTGAATTTGTTGGTGTTTTTCAATGTTGAGGTTGTTGTTGTTTTTCAATGTTGAGGTTATTGTTGAATTTGTTGGTGTTTTTCAAAGTTGAGGTTGTTGTTGTTTTTCAATGTTGAGGTTGCTGTTGAATTTGTTGGTGTTTTTCAATGTTGAGTTTGTTGTTGTTTTTCAATGTTGAGGTTGTTGTTGTTTTTCAATGTTGAGGTTGTTGTTGAATTTGTTGGTGTTTTTCAATGTTGAGGTTGTTTTTTTTTCAATGTTGAGGTTGTTGTTGAATTTGTTGGTGTTTTTCAATGTTGAGTTTGTTGTTGTTTTTCAATGTTGAGGTTGTTGTTGAATTTGTTGGTGTTTTTCAATGTTGAGGTTGTTGTTGTTTTTCAATGTTGAGGTTGTTGTTGAATTTTTTGGTGTTTTTCAATGTTGAGGTTATTGGTGTTTTTCAATGTTGAGGTTGTTGTTGAATTTGTTGGTGTTTTTCAATGTTGAGGTTGTTGTTGAATTTGTTGGTGTTTTTCAATGTTGAGGTTGTTGTTGTTTTTGAATGTTGAGGTTGTTGTTGAATTTGTTGGTGTTTTTCAATGTTGAGGTTGTTGTTGAATTTGTTGGTGTTTTTCAATGTTGAGGTTGTTGTTGAATTTGTTGGTGTTTTTCAATGTTGAGGTTGTTGTTGTTTTTAAATGTTGGGGTTGTTGTTGAATTTGTTGGTGTTTTTCAATTTTGAGGATGTTGTTGTTTTTCAATGTTGAGGTTGTTGTTGAATTTGTTGGTGTTTTTCCATGATGAGGTTGTTGTTGTTTTTCAAAGTTGAGGTTGTTGTTGAATTTGTTGGTGTTTTTCAATGTCGGGGTTGTTGTTGAATTTTTTGGTGTTTTTCAATGTTGAATTTTGTGTTGAATTTGTTGGTGTTTTTCAATGTTGAGGTTGTTGTTGTTTTTCAATGCTGAGGTTGTTGTTGAATTTGTTGGTGTTTTTCAATGTTGAGGTTGTTGTTGAATTTGTTGGTGTTTTTCAATGTTGAGGTTGTTGTTGTTTTTGAATGTTGAGGTTGTTGTTGAGTTTGTTGGTGTTTTTCAATGTTGAGGTTGTTGTTGAATTTGTTGGTGTTTTTCAATGTTGAGGTTGTTGTTGAATTTGTTGGTGTTTTTCAATGTTGAGGTTGTTGTTGTTTTTAAATGTTGGGGTTGTTGTTGAATTTGTTGGTGTTTTTCAATTTTGAGGATGTTGTTGTTTTTCAATGTTGAGGTTGTTGTTGAATTTGTTGGTGTTTTTCCATGATGAGGTTGTTGTTGTTTTTCAAAGTTGAGGTTGTTGTTGAATTTGTTGGTGTTTTTCAATGTCGGGGTTGTTGTTGAATTTTTTGGTGTTTTTCAATGTTGAATTTTTTGTTGAATTTGTTGGTGTTTTTCAATGTTGAGGTTGTTGTTTTTCAATGTTGAGGTTGTTGTTGAATTTTTTTGGCGTTTTTAAATGTTGAGGTTGTTGTTGAATTTGTTGGTGTTTTCAATGTTGAGGTTGTTGTTGAATTTGTTGGTGTTTTTAAATGTTGAGGTTGTTGTTGAATTTGTTGGTGTTTGTCAATGTTGAGGTTGTTGTTGTTTTTCAATGCGGAGGTTGTTGTTGTATTTGTTGGTGTTTTTCAGTGTTGAGGTTGTTGTTGAATTTGTTGGTGTTTTTCAATGTTGAGGTTGTTGTTGAATTTGTTGGTGTTTTTCAATGTTGAGGTTGTTGTTGTTTTTCAATGTTGAGGTTGTTGTTGAGTTTGTTAGTGTTTTTCAATGTTGAGGTTGTTGTTGAATTTGTTGGTGTTTTTCAATGTTGAGGTTGTTGTTGAATTTGTTGGTGTTTTTCAATGTTGAGGTTGTTGTTGTTTTTAAATGTTGAGGTTGTTGTTGAATTTGTTGGTGTTTTTTCAATTTTGAGGTTGTTGGTGTTTTTCAATGTTGAGGTTGTTGTTGAATTTGATGGTGTTTTTCAATGTTGAGGTTGTTGGTGTTTTTCAATGTTGAGGTTGTTGTTGAATTTGTTGGTGTTTTTCAATGTTGAGGTTGTTGTTGAATTTGTTGGTGTTTTTCAATGTTGAGGTTGTTGTTGTTTTTCAATGTTGAGGTTGTTGTTGAGTTTGTTGGTGTTTTTCAATGTTGAGGTTGTTGTTGAATTTGTTGGTGCTTTTCAATGTTGAGGTTGTTGTTGAATTTGTTGGTGTTTTTCAATGTTGAGGTTGTTGTTGAATTTGTTGGTGTTTTTCAATGTTGAGGTTGTTGTTGAATTTGTTGGTGTTTTTCAATGTTGAGGTAGTTGTTGAATTTGTTGGTGTTTTTCAATGTTGAGGTTGTTGTTGTTTTTCAATGTTGAGGTTGTTGTTGAATTTGTTGGTGTTTTTCAATGTTTAGGTTGTTGTTGTTTTTCAATGTTGAGGTTGTTTTTGAATTTGTTGGTTTTTTTCAATGTTGAGGTTGTTGTTGAATTTGTTGGTGTTTTTCAATGTTGAGGTTGTTGTTGTTTTTCAATGTTGAGGTTGTTGTTGAATTTGTTGGTGTTTTTCAATGTTGAGTTTGTTGTTGTTTTTCAATGTTGAGGTTGTTGAATTTGTTGGTGTTTTTCAATGTTGAGGTTGTTGTTGTTTTTCACTGTTGAGGTTGTTGTTGAATTTGTTGGTGTTTTTCAATGTTGAGGTTGTTGTTGTTTTTCAATGTTGAGGTTGTTGTTGAATTTGTTGGTGCTTTTCAATGTTGAGGTTGTTGTTGAATTTGTTGGTGTTTTTCAATGTTGATGTTGTTGTTGTTTTTCAATGTTGAGGTTGTTGTTGAATTTGTTGGTGTTTTTCAATGTTGAGTGTGTTGTTGAATTTGTTGGTGTTTTTCAATGTTGAAGTTGTTGTTGAATTTGTTGGTGTTTTTCAATGTTGAGGTTGTTGTTGAATTTGTTGGTGTTTTTCAATGTTGAGATTGTTGTTGTTTTTCAATGTTGAGGTTGTTGTTGAATTTGTTGGTGTTTTTCAATGTTGAGGTTGTTGTTGCTTTTCAATGCTGAGGTTGTTTTTGAATTTGTTGGTGTTTTTCAATGTTGAGGTTGTTGTTGAATTTGTTGGTGTTTTTCAATGTTGAGGTTGTTGTTGTTTTTCAATGTTGAGGTTGTTGTTGAATTTGCTGGTGTTTTTCAATGTTGAGGTTGTTGTTGTTTTTCAATGTTGAGGTTGTTGTTGAATTTGTTGGTGTTTTTCAATGTTGAGGTTGTTGTTGAATTTGTTGGTGTTTTTTAATGTTGAGGTTGTTGTTGTTTTTCAATGTTGAGGTTATTGTTGAATTTGTTGGTGTTTTTCAATGTTGAGGTTGTTGTTGTTTTTCAATGTTGAGGTTGTTGTTGAATTTGTTGGTGTTTTTCAATGTTGAGGTTGTTGTTGTTTTTCAATGTTGAGGTTGTTGTTGAATTTGTTGGTGTTTTTCAATGTTGAGGTTGTTGTTGAATTTGTTGGTGTTTTTCAATGTTGAGGTTGTTGTTGTTTTTCAATGTTGAGGTTATTGTTGAATTTGTTGGTGTTTTTCAAAGTTGAGGTTGTTGTTGTTTTTCAATGTTGAGGTTGCTGTTGAATTTGTTGGTGTTTTTCAATGTTGAGTTTGTTGTTGTTTTTCAATGTTGAGGTTGTTGTTGTTTTTCAATGTTGAGGTTGTTGTTGAATTTGTTGGTGTTTTTCAATGTTGAGGTTGTTTTTTTTTCAATGTTGAGGTTGTTGTTGAATTTGTTGGTGTTTTTCAATGTTGAGTTTGTTGTTGTTTTTCAATGTTGAGGTTGTTGTTGAATTTGTTGGTGTTTTTCAATGTTGAGGTTGTTGTTGTTTTTCAATGTTGAGGTTGTTGTTGAATTTTTTGGTGTTTTTCAATGTTGAGGTTATTGGTGTTTTTCAATGTTGAGGTTGTTGTTGAATTTGTTGGTGTTTTTCAATGTTGAGGTTGTTGTTGAATTTGTTGGTGTTTTTCAATGTTGAGGTTGTTGTTGTTTTTGAATGTTGAGGTTGTTGTTGAATTTGTTGGTGTTTTTCAATGTTGAGGTTGTTGTTGAATTTGTTGGTGTTTTTCAATGTTGAGGTTGTTGTTGAATTTGTTGGTGTTTTTCAATGTTGAGGTTGTTGTTGTTTTTAAATGTTGGGGTTGTTGTTGAATTTGTTGGTGTTTTTCAATTTTGAGGATGTTGTTGTTTTTCAATGTTGAGGTTGTTGTTGAATTTGTTGGTGTTTTTCCATGATGAGGTTGTTGTTGTTTTTCAAAGTTGAGGTTGTTGTTGAATTTGTTGGTGTTTTTCAATGTCGGGGTTGTTGTTGAATTTTTTGGTGTTTTTCAATGTTGAATTTTGTGTTGAATTTGTTGGTGTTTTTCAATGTTGAGGTTGTTGTTTTTCAATGTTGAGGTTGTTGTTGAATTTTTTGGCGTTTTTAAATGTTGAGGTTGTTGTTGAATTGGTTGGTGTTTTCAATGTTGAGGTTGTTGTTGAATTTGTTGGTGTTTTTATATGTTGAGGTTGTTGTTGAATTTGTTGGTGTTTGTCAATGTTGAGGTTGTTGTTGTTTTTCAATGTTGAGGTTGTTGTTGTATTTGTTGGTGTTTTTCAATTTCGAGGATGTTGTTGAATTTGTTGGTGTTTGTCAATGTTGAAGATGTTGTTGAATTTGTTGGTGTTTTTCAATGTTGAGGTTGTTGTTGAATTTGTTGGTGTTTTTCCATGATGAGGTTGTTGTTGTTTTTCAAAGTTGAGGTTGTTGTTGAATTTGTTGGTGTTTTTCAATGTCGGGGTTGTTGTTGAATTTTTTGGTGTTTTTCAATGTTGAATTTTTTGTTGAATTTGTTGGTGATTTTCAATGTTGAGGTTATTGTTTTTCAATGTTGAGGTTGTTGTTGAATTTTTTGGCGTTTTTAAATGTTGAGGTTGTTGTTGAATTTGTTGGTGTTTTTATATGTTGAGGTTGTTGTTGAATTTGTTGGTGTTTGTCAATGTTGAGGTTGTTGTTGTTTTTCAATGTTGAGGTTGTTGTTGTATTTGTTGGTGTTTTTCAATTTCGAGGTTGTTGTTGAATTTGTTGGTGTTTGTCAATGTTGAAGATGTTGTTGAATTTGTTGGTGTTTTTCAATGTTGAGGTTGTTGTTGTTTTTCAATGTTGAGGTTGTTGTTGAATTTGTTGGTGTTTTTCAATGTCGAGGTTGTTGTTGTTTTTCAATGCTGAGGTTGTTGTTGAATTTGTTGGTGTTTTTCAATGTTGACGTTGTTGTTGAATTTGTTGGTGTTTTTCAATGTTGAGGTTGTTGTTGTTTTTCAATGTTGAGGTTGTTGTTGAATTTGTTGGTGTTTTTCAATGTTTAGGTTGTTGCTGTTTTTCAATGTTGAGGTTGTTTTTGAATTTGTTGGTTTTTTTCAATGTTGAGGTTGTTGTTGAATTTGTTGGTGTTTTTCAATGTTGAGGTTGTTGTTGTTTTTCAATGTTGAGTTTGTTGTTGAATTTGTTGGTGTTTTTCAATGTTGAGTTTGTTGTTGTTTTTCAATGTTGAGGTTGTTGAATTTGTTGGTGTTTTTCAATGTTGAGATTGTTGTTGTTTTTCACTGTTGAGGTTGTTGTTGAATTTGTTGGTGTTTTTCAATGTTGAGGTTGTTGTTGTTTTTCAATGTTGAGGTTGTTGTTGAATTTGTTGGTGCTTTTCAATGTTGAGGTTGTTGTTGAATTTGTTGGTGTTTTTCAATGTTGATGCTGTTGTTGTTTTTCAATGTTGAGGTTGTTGTTGAATTTGTTGGTGTTTTTCAATGTTGAGTTTGTTGTTGAATTTGTTGGTGTTTTTCAATGTTGAGGTTGTTGTTGAATTTGTTGGTGTTTTTCAATGTTGAGGTTGTTGTTGAATTTGTTGGTGTTTTTCAATGTTGAGATTGTTGTTGTTTTTCAATGTTGAGGTTGTTGTTGAATTTGTTGGTGTTTTTAAATGTTGATGTTGTTGTTGAATTTGTTGGTGTTTTTCAATTTCGAGGTTGTTGTTGAATTTTTTTGTGTTTTTCAATGTTGAGGTTGTTGTTGTTTTTCAATGTTGAGGTTGTTGTTGAATTTGTTGGTGTTTTTCAATGTTGAGGTTGTTGTTGTTTTTCAATGCTGAGGTTGTTGTTGAATTTGTTGGTGTTTTTCAATGTTGAGGTTGTTGTTGAATTTGTTGGTGTTTTTCAATGTTGAGGTTGTTGTTGTTTTTCAATGTTGAGGTTGTTGTTGAATTTGTTGGTGTTTTTCAATGTTGAGGTTGTTGTTGTTTTTCAATGTTGAGGTTGTTGTTGAATTTTTTGGTGTTTTTCAATGTTGAGGTTGTTGTTCAATTTGTTGGTGTTTTTCAATGTTGAGGTTGTTGTTGTTTTTCAATGTTGAGGTTATTGTTGAATTTGTTGGTGTTTTTCAATGTTGAGGTTGTTGTTGTTTTTCAATGTTGAGGTTGTTGTTGAATTTGTTGGTGTTTTTCAATGTTGAGGTTGTTGTTGTTTTTCAATGTTGAGGGTATTGTTGAATTTGTTGGTGTTTTTCAAAGTTGAGGTTGTTGTTGTTTTTCAATGTTGAGGTTGCTGTTGAATTTGTTGGTGTTTTTCAATGTTGAGTTTGTTATTGTTTTTCAATGTTGAGGTTGTTGTTGTTTTTCAATGTTGAGGTTGTTGTTGTATTTGTTGGTGTTTTTCAATTTCGAGGTTGTTGTTGAATTTGTTGGTGTTTGTCAATGTTGAAGATGTTGTTGAATTTGTTGGTGTTTTTCAATGTTGAGGTTGTTGTTGTTTTTCAATGTTGAGGTTGTTGTTGAATTTGTTGGTGTTTTTCAATGTCGAGGTTGTTGTTGTTTTTCAATGCTGAGGTTGTTGTTGAATTTGTTGGTGTTTTTCAATGTTGACGTTGTTGTTGAATTTGTTGGTGTTTTTCAATGTTGAGGTTGTTTTTGTTTTTCAATGTTGAGGTTGTTGTTGAATTTGTTGGTGTTTTTCAATGTTTAGGTTGTTGTTGTTTTTCAATGTTGAGGTTGTTTTTGAATTTGTTGGTTTTTTTCAATGTTGAGGTTGTTGTTGAATTTGTTGGTGTTTTTCAATGTTGAGGTTGTTGTTGTTTTTCAATGTTGAGGTTGTTGTTGAATTTGTTGGTGTTTTTCAATGTTGAGTTTGTTGTTGTTTTTCAATGTTGAGGTTGTTGAATTTGTTGGTGTTTTTCAATGTTGAGATTGTTGTTGTTTTTCACTGTTGAGGTTGTTGTTGAATTTGTTGGTGTTTTTCAATGTTGAGGTTGTTGTTGTTTTTCAATGTTGAGGTTGTTGTTGAATTTGTTGGTGCTTTTCAATGTTGAGGTTGTTGTTGAATTTGTTGGTGTTTTTCAATGTTGATGCTGTTGTTGTTTTTCAATGTTGAGGTTGTTGTTGAATTTGTTGGTGTTTTTCAATGTTGAGTTTGTTGTTGAATTTGTTGGTGTTTTTCAATGTTGAGGTTGTTGTTGAATTTGTTGGTGTTTTTCAATGTTGAGGTTGTTGTTGAATTTGTTGGTGTTTTTCAATGTTGAGATTGTTGTTGTTTTTCAATGTTGAGGTTGTTGTTGAATTTGTTGG
Source organism: Isurus oxyrinchus (assembly GCA_026770705.1). NCBI lineage: Eukaryota > Metazoa > Chordata > Chondrichthyes > Lamniformes > Lamnidae > Isurus > Isurus oxyrinchus. The sequence continues at coordinate 62,185 of JANJGN010001280.1, read as the reverse complement.
TGTTTTTAAATGTTGATGTTGTTGTTGAATTTGTTGGTGTTTTTCAATTTCGAGGTTGTTGTTGAATTTTTTTGTGTTTTTCAATGTTGAGGTTGTTGTTGTTTTTCAATGTTGAGGTTGTTGTTGAATTTGTTGGTGTTTTTCAATGTTGAGGTTGTTGTTGTTTTTCAATGCTGAGGTTGTTGTTGAATTTGTTGGTGTTTTTCAATGTTGAGGTTGTTGTTGAATTTGTTGGTGTTTTTCAATGTTGAGGTTGTTGTTGTTTTTCAATGTTGAGGTTGTTGTTGAATTTGTTGGTGTTTTTCAATGTTGAGGTTGTTGTTGTTTTTCAATGTTGAGGTTGTTGTTGAATTTTTTGGTGTTTTTCAATGTTGAGGTTGTTGTTCAATTTGTTGGTGTTTTACAATGTTGAGGTTGTTGTTGTTTTTCAATGTTGAGGTTATTCTTGAATTTGTTGGTGTTTTTCAATGTTGAGGTTGTTGTTGTTTTTCAATGTTGAGGTTGTTGTTGAATTTGTTGGTGTTTTTCAATGTTGAGGTTGTTGTTGTTTTTCAATGTTGAGGGTATTGTTGAATTTGTTGGTGTTTTTCAAAGTTGAGGTTGTTGTTGTTTTTCAATGTTGAGGTTGCTGTTGAATTTGTTGGTGTTTTTCAATGTTGAGTTTGTTATTGTTTTTCAATGTTGAGGTTGTTGTTGTTTTTCAATGTTGAGGTTGTTGTTGAACTTGTTGGTGTTTTTCAATGTTGAAGTTGTTGTTGAATTTGTTGGTGTTTTTCAATGTTGAGGTTGTTTTTTTTTCAATGTTCAGGTTGTTGTTGAATTTGTTGGTGTTTTTCAATGTTGAGTTTGTTGTTGTTTTTCAATGTTGAGGTTGTTGTTGAATTTGTTGGTGTTTTTCAATGTTGAGGTTGTTGTTGAATTTGTTGGTGTTTTTCAATTTTGAGGTTATTGGTGTTTTTCAATGTTGAGGTTGTTGTTGAATTTGTTGGTGTTTTTCAATGTTGAGGTTGTTGTTGAATTTGTTGGTGTTTTTCAATGTTGAGGTTGTTGTTGTTTTTGAATGTTGAGGTTGTTGTTGAGTTTGTTGGTGTTTTTCAATGTTGAGGTTGTTGTTGAATTTGTTGGTGTTTTTCAATGTTGAGGTTGTTGTTGAATTTGTTGGTGTTTTTCAATGTTGAGGTTGTTGTTGTTTTTAAATGTTGGGGTTGTTGTTGAATTTGTTGGTGTTTTTCAATTTTGAGGATATGTTGTTTTTCAATGTTGAGGTTGTTGTTGAATTTGTTGGTGTTTTTCCATGATGAGGTTGTTGTTGTTTTTCAAAGTTGAGGTTGTTGTTGAATTTGTTGGTGTTTTTCAATGTCGGGGTTGTTGTTGAATTTTTTGGTGTTTTTCAATGTTGAATTTTTTGTTGAATTTGTTGGTGTTTTTCAATGTTGAGGTTCTTGTTTTTCAATGTTGATGTTGTTGTTGAATTTTTTGGCGTTTTTAAATGTTGAGGTTGTTGTTGAATTTGTTGGTGTTTTCAATGTTGAGGTTGTTGTTGTTTTTCAATGTTGAGGTTATTGTTGAATTTGTTGGTGTTTTTCACTGTTGAGGTTGTTGTTGTTTTTCAATGTTGAGGTTGTTGTTGAATTAGTTGGTGTTTTTCAATGTTGAGGTTGTTGTTGTTTTTCAATGTTGAGGTTGTTGTTGAGTTTGTTGGTGTTTTTCAATGTTGAGGTTGTTGTTGAATTTGTTGGTGTTTTTCAATGCTGAGGTTGTTGTTGAATTTGTTGGTGTTTTTCAATGTTGAGGTTGTTGTTGAATTTGTTGGTGTTTTTCAATGTTGAGGTTGTTGTTGTTTTTCAATGTTGACGTTGTTGTTGAATTTGTTGGTGTTTTTCAATTTCGAGGTTGTTGTTGAATTTGTTGGTGTTTTTCACTGTTGAAGTTGTTGTTGAATTTGTTGGGGTTTTTCAATGTTGAGGTTGTTGTTGTTTTTCAATGTTCAGGTTGTTGTTGAATTTGTTGGTGTTTTTCAATGTTGAGGTTGTTGTCGTTTTTCAATGCTGAGGTTGTTGTTGAATTTGTTGTGTTTTTCAATGTTGAGGTTGTTGTTGAATTTGTTGGTGTTTTTCAATGTTGAGGTTGTTGTTGTTTTTCAATGTTGGGGTTGTTGTTGCATTTGTTGGTGTTTTTCAATGTTGAGGTTGTTGTTGTGTTTCAATGTTGAGGTTGTTGTTGAATTTGTTGGTGTTTTTCAATGTTGAGGTTGTTGTTGAATTTGTTGGTGTTTTTCAATGTTGAGGTTGTTGTTGTTTTTCAATGTTGAGGTTATTGTTGAATTTGTTGGTGTTTTTCAAAGTTGAGGTTGTTGGTGTTTTTCAATGTTGAGGTTGTTGTTGAATTTGTTGGTGTTTTTCAATGTTGAGTTTGTTGTTGTTTTTCAATGTTGAGGTTGTTGTTGTTTTTCAATGTTGAGGTTGTTGTTGAATTTGTTGGTGTTTTTCAATGTTGAGGTTGTTGTTGTTTTTGAATGTTGAGGTTGTTGTTGAGTTTGTTGGTGTTTTTCAATGTTGAGGTTGTTGTTGAATTTGTTGGTGTTTTTCAATGTTGAGGTTGTTGTTGTTTTTAAATGTTGGGGTTGTTGTTGAATTTGTTGGTGTTTTTCAATTTTGAGGATATGTTGTTTTTCAATGTTGAGGTTGTTGTTGAATTTGTTGGTGTTTTTCCATGATGAGGTTGTTGTTGTTTTTCAAAGTTGAGGTTGTTGTTGAATTTGTTGGTGTTTTTCAATGTCGGGGTTGTTGTTGAATTTTTGGTGTTTTTCAATGTTGAATTTTTTGTTGAATTTGTTGGTGTTTTTCAATGTTGAGGTTCTTGTTTTTCAATGTTGATGTTGTTGTTGAATTTTTTGGCGTTTTTAAATGTTGAGGTTGTTGTTGAATTTGTTGGTGTTTTCAATGTTGAGGTTGTTGTTGTTTTTCAATGTTGAGGTTATTGTTGAATTTGTTGGTGTTTTTCAATGTTGAGGTTGTTGTTGTTTTTCAATGTTGAGGTTGTTGTTGAATTTGTTGGTGTTTTTCAATGTTGAGGTTGTTGTTGTTTTTCAATGTTGAGGTTGTTGTTGAGTTTGTTGGTGTTTTTCAATGTTGAGGTTGTTGTAGAATTTGTTGGTGTTTTTCAATGTTGAGGTTGTTGTTGAATTTGTTGGTGTTTTTCAATGTTGAGGTTGTTGTTGAATTTGTTGGTGTTTTTCAATGTTGAGGTTGTTGTTGTTTTTCAATGTTGAGGTTGTTGTTGAATTTGTTGGTGTTTTTCAATTTCGAGGTTGTTGTTGAATTTGTTGGTGTTTTTCACTGTTGAAGTTGTTGTTGAATTTGTTGGTGTTTTTCAATGTTGAGGTTGTTGTTGTTTTTCAATGTTGAGGTTGTTGTTGAATTTGTTGGTGTTTTTCAATTTCGAGGTTGTTGTTGAATTTGTTGGTGTTTTTCACTGTTGAAGTTGTTGTTGAATTTGTTGGTGTTTTTCAATGTTGAGGTTGTTGTCGTTTTTCAATGCTGAGGTTGTTGTTGAATTTGTTGTGTTTTTCAATGTTGAGGTTGTTGTTGAATTTGTTGGTGTTTTTCAATGTTGAGGTTGTTGTTGTTTTTCAATGTTGAGGTTGTTGTTGAATTTGTTGGTGTTTTTCAATGTTGAGGTTGTTGTTGTTTTTCAATGTTGAGGTTGTTGTTGAATTTGTTGGTGTTTTTCAATGTTGAGGTTGTTGTTGAATTTGTTGGTGTTTTTCAATGTTGAGGTTGTTGTTGTTTTTCAATGTTGAGGTTATTGTTGAATTTGTTAGTGTTTTTCAAAGTTGAGGTTGTTGGTGTTTTTCAATGTTGAGGTTTTTGTTGAATTTGTTGGTGTTTTTCAATGTTGAGTTTGTTGTTGTTTTTCAATGTTGAGGTTGTTGTTGTTTTTCAATGTTGAGGTTGTTGTTGAACTTGTTGGTGTTTTTCAATGTTGAAGTTGTTGTTGAATTTGTTGGTGTTTTTCAATGTTGAGGTTGTTTTTTTTTTCAATGTTGAGGTTGTTGTTGAATTTTTTGGTGTTTTTCAATGTTGAGTTTGTTGTTGTTTTTCAATGTTGAGGTTGTTGTTGAATTTGTTGGTGTTTTTCAATGTTGAGGTTGTTGTTGAATTTGTTGGTGTTTTTCAATGTTGAGGTTGTTGTTGTTTTTGAATGTTGAGGTTGTTGTTGAGTTTGTTGGTGTTTTTCAATGTTGAGGTTGTTGTTTAATTTGTTGGTGTTTTTCAATGTTGAGGTTGTTGTTGAATTTGTTGGTGTTTTTCAATGTTGAGGTTGTTGTTGTTTTTAAATGTTGGGGTTGTTGTTGAATTTGTTGGTGTTTTTCAATTTTGAGGATGTTGTTGTTTTTCAATGTTGAGGTTGTTGTTGAATTTGTTGGTGTTTTTCCATGATGAGGTTGTTGTTGTTTTTCAAAGTTGAGGTTGTTGTTGAATTTGTTGGTGTTTTTCAATGTTGAGTTTGTTGTTGTTTTTCAATGTTGAGGTTGTTGTTGAATTTGTTGGTGTTTTTCAATGTTGATGTTGTTGTTGTTTTTCAATGTTGAGGTTGTTGTTGAATTTGTTGGTGTTTTTCAATGTTGAGGTTGTTGTTGAATTTGTTGGTGTTTTTCAATGTTGAGGTTGTTGTTGTTTTTGAATGTTGAGGTTGTTGTTGAGTTTGTTGGTGTTTTTCAATGTTGAGGTTGTTGTTGAATTTGTTGGTGTTTTTCAATGTTGAGGTTGTTGTTGAATTTGTTGGTGTTTTTCAATGTTGAGGTTGTTGTTGTTTTTAAATGTTGGGGTTGTTGTTGAATTTGTTGGTGTTTTTCAATTTTGAGGATATGTTGTTTTTCAATGTTGAGGTTGTTGTTGAATTTGTTGGTGTTTTTCCATGATGAGGTTGTTGTTGTTTTTCAAAGTTGAGGTTGTTGTTGAATTTGTTGGTGTTTTTCAATGTCGGGGTTGTTGTTGAATTTTTTGGTGTTTTTCAATGTTGAATTTGTTGGTGTTTTTCAGTGTTGAGGTTCTTGTTTTTCAATGTTGATGTTGTTGTTGAATTTTTTGGCGTTTTTTAAATGTTGAGGTTGTTGTTGAATTTGTTGGTGTTTTCAATGTTGAGGTTGTTGTTGTTTTTCAATGTTGAGGTTATTGTTGAATTTGTTGCTGTTTTTCACTGTTGAGGTTGTTGTTGTTTTTCAATGTTGAGGTTGTTGTTGAATTTGTTGGTGTTTTTCAATGTTGAGGTTGTTGTTGTTTTTTCAATGTTGAGGTTGTTGTTGAGTTTGTTGGTGTTTTTCAATGTTGAGGTTGTTGTTGAATTTGTTGGTGTTTTTCAATGTTGAGGTTGTTGTTGAATTTGTTGGTGTTTTTCAATGTTGAGGTTGTTGTTGAATTTGTTGGTGTTTTTCAATGTTGAGGTTGTTGTTGTTTTTCAATGTTGAGGTTGTTGTTGAATTTGTTGGTGTTTTTCAATTTCGAGGTTGTTGTTGAATTTGTTGGTGTTTTTCACTGTTGAAGTTGTTGTTGAATTTGTTGGTGTTTTTCAATGTTGAGGTTGTTGTTGAATTTGTTGGTGTTTTTCGATGTTGAGGTTGTTGTCGTTTTTCAATGCTGAGGTTGTTGTTGAATTTGTTGTGTTTTTCAATGTTGAGGTTGTTGTTGAATTTGTTGGTTTTTTTCAATGTTGAGGTTGTTGTTGTTTTTCAATGTTGAGGTTGTTGTTGAATTTGTTGGTGTTTTTCAATGTTGAGGTTGTTGTTGTTTTTCAATGTTGAGGTTGTTGTTGAATTTGTTGGTGTTTTTCAATATTGAGGTTGTTGTTGAATTTGTTGGTGTTTTTCAATGTTGAGGTTGTTGTTGTTTTTCAATGTTGTGGTTATTGTTGAATTTGTTGGTGTTTTTCAAAGTTGAGGTTTGTGGTGTTTTTCAATGTTGAGGTTGTTGTTGAATTTGTTGGTGTTTTTCAATGTTGAGTTTGTTGTTGTTTTTTAATGTTGAGGTTGTTGTTTTTTTTCAATGTTGAGGTTGTTTTTGAATTTGTTGGTGTTTTTCAATGTTGAGGTTGTTGTTGAATTTGTTGGTGTTTTTCAATGTTGAGGTTGTTGTTGTTTTTGAATGTTGAGGTTGTTGTTGAGTTTGTTGGTGTTTTTCAATGTTGAGGTTGTTGTTGAATTTGTTGGTGTTTTTCAATGTTGAGGTTGTTGTTGAATTTGTTGGTGTTTTTCAATGTTGAGGTTGTTGTTGTTTTTAAATGTTGGGGTTGTTGTTGAATTTGTTGGTGTTTTTCAATTTTGAGGATATGTTGTTTTTCAATGTTGAGGTTGTTGTTGAATTTGTTGGTGTTTTTCCATGATGAGGTTGTTGTTGTTTTTCAAAGTTCAGGTTGTTGTTGAATTTCTTGGTGTTTTTCAATGTCGGGGTTGTTGTTGAATTTTTTGGTGTTTTTCAATGTTGAATTTTTTGTTGAATTTGTTGGTGTTTTTCAATGTTGAGGTTCTTCTTTTTCAATGTTGATGTTGTTGTTGAATTTTTTGGCGTTTTTAAATGTTGAGGTTGTTGTTGAATTTGTTGGTGTTTTCAATGTTGAGGTTGTTGTTGTTTTTCAATGTTGAGGTTATTGTTGAATTTGTTGGTGTTTTTCAATGTTGAGGTTGTTGTTGTTTTTCAATGTTGAGGTTGTTGTTGAATTTGTAGGTGTTTTTCAATGTTAAGGTTGTTGTTGTTTTTCAATGTTGAGGTTGTTGTTGAGTTTGTTGGTGTTTTTCAATGTTGAGGTTGTTGTTGAATTTGTTGGTGTTTTTCAATGTTGAGGTTGTTGTTGAATTTGTTGGTGTTTTTCAATGTTGAGGTTGTTGTTGAATTTGTTGGTGTTTTTCAATGTTGAGGTTGTTGTTGTTTTTCAATGTTGAGGTTGTTGTTGAATTTGTTGGTGTTTTTCAATTTCGAGGTTGTTGTTGAATTTGTTGGTGTTTTTCACTGTTGAAGTTGTTGTTGAATTTGTTGGTGTTTTTCAATGTTGAGGTTGTTGTTGTTTTTCAATGTTCAGGTTGTTGTTGAATTTGTTGGTGTTTTTCAATGTTGAGGTTGTTGTCGTTTTTCAATGCTGAGGTTGTTGTTGAATTTGTTGTGTTTTTCAATGTTGAGGTTGTTGTTGAATTTGTTGGTGTTTTTCAATGTTCAGGTTGTTGTTGTTTTTCAATGTTGAGGTTGTTGTTGAATTTGTTGGTGTTTTTCAATGTTGAGGTTGTTGTTGTTTTTCAATGTTGAGGTTGTTGTTGAATTTGTTGGTGTTTTTCAATGTTGAGGTTGTTGTTGAATTTGTTGGTGTTTTTCAATGTTGAGGTTGTTGTTGTTTTTCAATGTTGAGGTTATTGTTGAATTTGTTGGTGTTTTTCAAAGTTGAGGTTGTTGGTGTTTTTCAATGTTGAGGTTGTTGTTGAATTTGATGGTGTTTTTCAATGTTGAGTTTGTTGTTGTTTTTCAATGTTGAGGTTGTTGTTGTTTTTCAATGTTGAGGTTGTTGTTGAACTTGTTGGTGTTTTTCAATGGTGAAGTTGTTGTTGAATTTGTTGGTGTTTTTCAATGTTGATGTTGTTGTTGTTTTTCAATGTTGAGGTTGTTGTTGAATTTGTTGGTGTTTTTCAATTTTGAGGTTATTGGTGTTTTTCAATGTTGAGGTTGTTGTTGAATTTGTTGGTGTTTTTCAATGTTGAGGTTGTTGTTGAATTTGTTGGTGTTTTTCAATGTTGAGGTTGTTGTTGTTTTTGAATGTTGAGGTTGTTGTTGAGTTTGTTGGTGTTTTTCAATGTTGAGGTTGTTGTTGAATTTGTTGGTGTTTTTCAATGTTGAGGTTGTTGTTGAATTTGTTGGTGTTTTTCAATGTTGAGGTTGTTGTTGTTTTTCAATGTTCAGGTTGTTGTTGAATTTGTTGGTGTTTTTCAATGTTGAGGTTGTTGTCGTTTTTCAATGCTGAGGTTGTTGTTGAATTTGTTGTGTTTTTCAATGTTGAGGTTGTTGTTGAATTTGTTGGTGTTTTTCAATGTTGAGGTTGTTGTTGTTTTTCAATGTTGAGGTTGTTGTTGAATTTGTTGGTGTTTTTCAATGTTGAGGTTGTTGTTGTTTTTCAATGTTGAGGTTGTTGTTGAATTTGTTGGTGTTTTTCAATGTTGAGGTTGTTGTTGAATTTGTTGGTGTTTTTCAATGTTGAGGTTGTTGTTGTTTTTCAATGTTGAGGTTATTGTTGAATTTGTTGGTGTTTTTCAAAGTTGAGGTTGTTGGTGTTTTTCAATGTTGAGGTTGTTGTTGAATTTGATGGTGTTTTTCAATGTTGAGTTTGTTGTTGTTTTTCAATGTTGAGGTTGTTGTTGTTTTTCAATGTTGAGGTTGTTGTTGAACTTGTTGGTGTTTTTCAATGTTGAAGTTGTTGTTGAATTTGTTGGTGTTTTTCAATGTTGATGTTGTTGTTGTTTTTCAATGTTGAGGTTGTTGTTGAATTTGTTGGTGTTTTTCAATTTTGAGGTTATTGGTGTTTTTCAATGTTGAGGTTGTTGTTGAATTTGTTGGTGTTTTTCAATGTTGAGGTTGTTGTTGAATTTGTTGGTGTTTTTCAATGTTGAGGTTGTTGTTGTTTTTGAATGTTGAGGTTGTTGTTGAGTTTGTTGGTGTTTTTCAATGTTGAGGTTGTTGTTGAATTTGTTGGTGTTTTTCAATGTTGAGGTTGTTGTTGAATTTGTTGGTGTTTTTCAATGTTGAGGTTGTTGTTGTTTTTAAATGTTGGTGTTGTTGTTGAATTTGTTGGTGTTTTTCAATTTTGAGGATATGTTGTTTTTCAATGTTGAGGTTGTTGTTGAATTTGTTGGTGTTTTTCCATGATGAGGTTGTTGTTGTTTTTCAAAGTTGAGGTTGTTGTTGAATTTGTTGGTGTTTTTCAATGTCGGGGTTGTTGTTGAATTTTTTGGTGTTTTTCAATGTTGAGGTTGTTGTTGAATTTGTTGGTGTTTTTCAATGTTGAGATTGTTGTTGTTTTTCAATGTTGAGGTTGTTGTTGAATTTGTTGGTGTTTTTAAATGTTGATGTTGTTGTTGAATTTGTTGGTGTTTTTCAATTTCGAGGTTGTTGTTGAATTTTTTTGTGTTTTTCAATGTTGAGGTTGTTGTTGTTTTTCAATGTTGAGGTTGTTGTTGAATTTGTTGGTGTTTTTCAATGTTGAGGTTGTTGTTGTTTTTCAATGCTGAGGTTGTTGTTGAATTTGTTGGTGTTTTTCAATGTTGAGGTTGTTGTTGAATTTGTTGGTGTTTTTCAATGTTGAGGTTGTTGTTGTTTTTCAATGTTGAGGTTGTTGTTGAATTTGTTGGTGTTTTTCAATGTTGAGGTTGTTGTTGTTTTTCAATGTTGAGGTTGTTGTTGAATTTTTTGATGTTTTTCAATGTTGAGGTTGTTGTTGAATTTGTTGGTGTTTTTCAATGTTGAGGTTGTTGTTGTTTTTCAATGTTGAGGTTATTGTTGAATTTGTTGGTGTTTTTCAATGTTGAGGTTGTTGTTGTTTTTCAATGTTGAGGTTGTTGTTGAATTTGTTGGTGTTTTTCAATGTTGAGGTTGCTGTTGTTTTTCAATGTTGAGGGTATTGTTGAATTTGTTGGTGTTTTTCAAAGTTGAGGTTGTTGTTGTTTTTCAATGTTGAGGTTGCTGTTGAATTTGTTGGTGTTTTTCAATGTTGAGTTTGTTATTGTTTTTCAATGTTGAGGTTGTTGTTGTTTTTCAATGTTGAGGTTGTTGTTGAACTTGTTGGTGTTTTTCAATGTTGAAGTTGTTGTTGAATTTGTTGGTGTTTTTCAATGTTGAGGTTGTTTTTTTTTCAATGTTCAGGTTGTTGTTGAATTTGTTGGTGTTTTTCAATGTTGAGTTTGTTGTTGTTTTTCAATGTTGAGGTTGTTGTTGAATTTGTTGGTGTTTTTCAATGTTGATGTTGTTGTTGTTTTTCAATGTTGAGGTTGTTGTTGAATTTGTTGGTGTTTTTCAATTTTGAGGTTATTGGTGTTTTTCAATGTTGAGGTTGTTGTTGAATTTGTTGGTGTTTTTCAATGTTGAGGTTGTTGTTGAATTAGTTGGTGTTTTTCAATGTTGAGGTTGTTGTTGTTTTTGAATGTTGAGGTTGTTGTTGAGTTTGTTGGTGTTTTTCAATGTTGAGGTTGTTGTTGAATTTGTTGGTGTTTTTCAATGTTGAGGTTGTTGTTGAATTTGTTGGTGTTTTTCAATGTTGAGGTTGTTGTTGTTTTTAAATGTTGGGGTTGTTGTTGAATTTGTTGGTGTTTTTCAATTTTGAGGATATGTTGTTTTTCAATGTTGAGGTTGTTGTTGAATTTGTTGGTGTTTTTCCATGATGAGGTTGTTGTTGTTTTTCAAAGTTGAGGTTGTTGTTGAATTTGTTGCTGTTTTTCAATGTCGGGGTTGTTGTTGAATTTTTTGGTGTTTTTCAATGTTGAATTTTTTGTTGAATTTGTTGGTGTTTTTCAATGTTGAGGTTCTTGTTTTTCAATGTTGATGTTGTTGTTGAATTTTTTGGCGTTTTTAAATGTTGAGGTTGTTGTTGAATTTGTTGGTGTTTTCAATGTTGAGGTTGTTGTTGTTTTTCAATGTTGAGGTTATTGTTGAATTTGTTGGTGTTTTTCACTGTTGAGGTTGTTGTTGTTTTTCAATGTTGAGGTTGTTGTTGAATTTGTTGGTGTTTTTCAATGTTGAGGTTGTTGTTGTTTTTCAATGTTGAGGTTGTTGTTGAGTTTGTTGGTGTTTTTCAATGTTGAGGTTGTTGTTGAATTTGTTGGTGTTTTTCAATGTTGAGGTTGTTGTTGAATTTGTTGGTGTTTTTCAATGTTGAGGTTGTTGTTGAATTTGTTGGTGTTTTTCAATGTTGAGGTTGTTGTTGTTTTTCAATGTTGAGGTTGTTGTTGAATTTGTTGGTGTTTTTCAATTTCGAGGTTGTTGTTGAATTTGTAGGTGTTTTTCACTGTTGAAGTTGTTGTTGAATTTGTTGGTGCTTTTCAATGTTGAGGTTGTTGTTGTTTTTCAATGTTCAGGTTGTTGTTGAATTTGTTGGTGTTTTTCAATGTTGAGGTTGTTGTCGTTTTTCAATGCTGAGGTTGTTGTTGAATTTGTTGTGTTTTTCAATGTTGAGGTTGTTGTTGAATTTGTTGGTGTTTTTCAATGTTGAGGTTGTTGTTGTTTTTCAATGTTGGGGTTGTTGTTGAATTTGTTGGTGTTTTTCAATGTTGAGGTTGTTGTTGTTTTTCAATGTTGAGGTTGTTGTTGAATTTGTTGGTGTTTTTCAATGTTGAGGTTGTTGTTGAATTTGTTGGTGTCTTTCAATGTTGAGGTTGTTGTTGTTTTTCAATGTTGAGGTTATTGTTGAATTTGTTGGTGTTTTTCAAAGTTGAGGTTGTTGGTGTTTTTCAATGTTGAGGTTGTTGTTGAATTTGTTGGTGTTTTTCAATGTTGAGTTTGTTGTTGTTTTTCAATGTTGAGGTTGTTGTTGTTTTTCAATGTTGAGGTTGTTGTTGAATTTGTTGGTGTTTTTCAATGTTGAGGTTGTTGTTGTTTTTGAATGTTGAGGTTGTTGTTGAGTTTGTTGGTGTTTTTCAATGTTGAGGTTGTTGTTGAATTTGTTGGTGTTTTTCAATGTTGAGGTTGTTGTTGAATTTGTTGGTGTTTTTCAATGTTGAGGTTGTTGTTGTTTTTAAATGTTGGGGTTGTTGTTGAATTTGTTGGTGTTTTTCAATTTTGAGGATATGTTGTTTTTCAATGTTGAGGTTGTTGTTGAATTTGTTGTTGTTTTTCCATGATGAGGTTGTTGTTGTTTTTCAAAGTTGAGGTTGTTGTTGAATTTGTTGGTGTTTTTCAATGTCGGGGTTGTTGTTGAATTTTTTGGTGTTTTTCAATGTTGAATTTTTTGTTGAATTTGTTGGTGTTTTTCAATGTTGAGGTTCTTGTTTTTCAATGTTGATGTTGTTGTTGAATTTTTTGGCGTTTTTAAATGTTGAGGTTGTTGTTGAATTTGTTGGTGTTTTCAATGTTGAGGTTGTTGTTGTTTTTCAATGTTGAGGTTATTGTTGAATTTGTTGGTGTTTTTCAATGTTGAGGTTGTTGTTGTTTTTCAATGTTGAGGTTGTTGTTGAATTTGTTGGTGTTTTTCAATGTTGAGGTTGTTGTTGTTTTTCAATGTTGAGGTTGTTGTTGAGTTTGTTGGTGTTTTTCAATGTTGAGGTTGTTGTTGAATTTGTTGGTGTTTTTCAATGTTGAGGTTGTTGTTGAATTTGTTGGTGTTTTTCAATGTTGAGGTTGTTGTTGAATTTGTTGGTGTTTTTCAATGTTGAGGTTGTTGTTGTTTTTCAATGTTGAGGTTGTTGTTGAATTTGTTGGTGTTTTTCAATTTCGAGGTTGTTGTTGAATTTGTTGGTGTTTTTCACTGTTGAAGTTGTTGTTGAATTTGTTGGTGTTTTTCAATGTTGAGGTTGTTGTTGTTTTTCAATGTTCAGGTTGTTGTTGAATTTGTTGGTGTTTTTCAATGTTGAGGTTGTTGTCGTTTTTCAATGCTGAGGTTGTTGTTGAATTTGTTGTGTTTTTCAATGTTGAGGTTGTTGTTGAATTTGTTGGTGTTTTTCAATGTTGAGGTTGTTGTTGTTTTTCAATGTTGAGGTTGTTGTTGAATTTGTTGGTGTTTTTCAATGTTGAGGTTGTTGTTGTTTTTCAATGTTGAGGTTGTTGTTGAATTTATTGGTGTTTTTCAATGTTGAGGTTGTTGTTGAATTTGTTGGTGTTTTTCAATGTTGAGGTTGTTGTTGTTTTTCAATGTTGAGGTTATTGTTGAATTTGTTGGTGTTTTTCAAAGTTGAGGTTGTTGGTGTTTTTCAATGTTGAGGTTTTTGTTGAATTTGTTGGTGTTTTTCAATGTTGAGTTTGTTGTTGTTTTTCAATGTTGAGGTTGTTGTTGTTTTTCAATGTTGAGGTTGTTGTTGAACTTGTTGGTGTTTTTCAATGTTGAAGTTGTTGTTGAATTTGTTGGTGTTTTTCATTGTTGAGGTTGTTTTTTTTTCAATGTTGAGGTTGTTGTTGAATTTGTTGGTGTTTTTCAATGTTGAGTTTGTTGTTGTTTTTCAATGTTGAGGTTGTTGTTGAATTTGTTGGTGTTTTTCAATGTTGAGGTTGTTGTTGAAATTGTTGGTGTTTTTCAATGCTGAGGTTATTGGTGTTTTTCAATGTTGAGGTTGTTGTTGAATTTGTTGGTGTTTTTCAATGTTGAGGTTGTTGTTGAATTTGTTGGTGTTTTTCAATGTTGAGGTTGTTGTTGTTTTTGAATGTTGAGGTTGTTGTTGAGTTTGTTGGTGTTTTTCAATGTTGAGGTTGTTGTTTAATTTGTTGGTGTTTTTCAATGTTGAGGTTGTTGTTGAATTTGTTGGTGTTTTTCAATGTTGAGGTTGTTGTTGTTTTTAAATGTTGGGGTTGTTGTTGAATTTGTTGGTGTTTTTCAATTTTGAGGATGTTGTTGTTTTTCAATGTTGAGGTTGTTGTTGAATTTGTTGGTGTTTTTCCATGATGAGGTTGTTGTTGTTTTTCAAAGTTGAGGTTGTTGTTGAATTTGTTGGTGTTTTTCAATGTTGAGTTTGTTGTTGTTTTTCAATGTTGAGGTTGTTGTTGAATTTGTTGGTGTTTTTCAATGTTGATGTTGTTGTTGTTTTTCAATGTTGAGGTTGTTGTTGAATTTGTTGGTGTTTTTCAATTTTGAGGTTATTGGTGTTTTTCAATGTTGAGGTTGTTGTTGAATTTGTTGGTGTTTTTCAATGTTGAAGTTGTTGTTGAATTTGTTGGTGTTTTTCAATGTTGAGGATTGTTGTTGTTTTTCAATGTTGAGGTTGTTGTTGAATTTGTTGGTGTTTTTAAATGTTGAGGTTGTTGTTGAATTTGTTGGTGTTTTTCAATTTCGAGTTTGTTGTTGAATTTTTTGGTGTTTTTCAATGTTGAGGTTGTTGTTGTTTTTCAATGTTGAGGTTGTTGTTGAATTTGTTGGTGTTTTTCAATGTTGAGGTTGTTGTTGTTTTTCAATGCTGAGGTTGTTGTTGAAATTGTTGGTGTTTTTCAATGTTGAGGTTGTTGTTGAATTTGTTGGTGTTTTTCAATGTTGAGGTTGTTGTTGTTTTTCAATGTTGAGGTTGTTGTTGAATTTGTTGGTGTTTTTCAATGTTGAGGTCGTTGTTGTTTTTCAATGTTGAGGTTGTTGTTGAATTTGTTGGTGTTTCTCAATGTTGAGGTTGTTGTTGAATTTGTTGGTGTTTTTCAATGTTGACGTTGTTGTTGTTTTTCAATGCTGAGGTTATTGTTGAATTTGTTGGTGTTTTTCAATGTTGAGGTTGTTGTTGTTTTTCAATGTTGAGGTTGTTGTTGAATTTGTTGGTGTTTTTCAATGTTGAGGTTGTTGTTGTTTTTCAATGTTGAGGTTGTTGTTGAGTTTGTTGGTGTTTTTCAATGTTGAGGTTGTTGTTGAATTTGTTGGTGTTTTTCAATGTTGAGGTTGTTGTTGAATTTGTTGGTGTTTTTCAGTGTTGAGGTTGTTGTTGTTTTTAAATGTTGGGGTTGTTGTTGAATTTGTTGGTGTTTTCAATGTTGAGGTTGTTGTTGAATTTGTTGGTGTTTTTAAATGTTGAGGTTGTTGTTGAATTTGTTGGTGTTTGTCAATGTTGAGGTTGTTGTTGTTTTTCAATGCTGAGGTTGTTGTTGTATTTGTTGGTGTTTTTCAGTGTTGAGGTTGTTGTTGTTTTTCAATGTTGAGGTTGATGTTGAATTTGTTGGTGTTTTTCAATGTTTAGGTTGTTCTTGTTTTTCAATGTTGAGGTTGTTTTTGAATTTGTTGGTTTTTTTTCAATGTTGAGGTTGTTGTTGTTTTTCTATGTTGAGGTTGTTGTTGAATTTGTTGGTGTTTTTAAATGTTGAGGTTGTTGTTGAATTTGTTGGTGTTTGTCAATGTTGAGGTTGTTGTTGTTTTTCAATGTTGAGGTTGTTGTTGTATTTGTTGGTGTTTTTCAATTTCGAGGTTGTTGTTGAATTTGTTGGTGTTTGTCAATGTTGAAGATGTTGTTGAATTTGTTGGTGTTTTTCAATGTTGAGGTTGTTGTTGTTATTCAATGTTTAGGTTGTGGTTGAATTTGTTGGTGTTTTTCAATGTTGAGGTTGTTGTTGTTTTTCAATGCTGAGGTTGTTGTTGAATTTGTTGGTGTTTTTCAATGTTGAGGTTGTTGTTGAATTTGTTGGTGTTTTTCAATGTTGAGGTTGTTGTTGTTTTTCAATGTTGAGGTTGTTGTTGAATTTGTTGGTGTTTTTCAATGTTTAGGTTGTTGTTGTTTTTCAATGTTGAGGTTGTTTTTGAATTTGTTGCTTTTTTTCAATGTTGAGGTTGTTGTTGAATTTGTTGGTGTTTTTCAATGTTGAGGTTGTTGTTGATTTTCAATGTTGAGTTTGTTGTTGAATTTGTTGGTGTTTTTCAATGTTTAGGTTGTTGTTGTTTTTCAATGTTGAGGTTGTTGTTGAATTTGTTGGTGCTTTTCAATGTTGAGGTTGTGTTTGAATTTGTTGGTGTTTTTCAATGTTGATGTTGTTGTTGTTTTTCAATGTTGAGGTTGTTGTTGAATTTGTTGGTGTTTTTCAAAGTTGAGTTTGTTGTTGAATTTGTTGGTGTTTTTCAATGTTGAGGTTGTTGTTGAATTTGTTGGTGTTTTTCAATGTTGAGGTTGTTGTTGAATTTGTTGGTGTTTTTCAATGTAAAGATTGTTGTTGTTTTTCAATGTTGAGGTTGTTGTTGAATTTGTTGGTGTTTTTAAATGTTGAGGTTGTTGTTGAATTTGTTGGTGTTTTTCAATTTCGAGGTTGTTGTTGAATTTTTTGGTGTTTTTCAATGTTGAGGTTGTTGTTGTTTTTCAATGTTGAGGTTGTTGTTGAATTTGTTGGTGTTTTTCAATGTTGAGGTTGTTGTTGTTTTTCAATGCTGAGGTTGTTGTTGAAATTGTTGGTGTTTTTCAATGTTGAGGTTGTTGTTGAATTTGTTGGTGTTTTTCAATGTTGAGGTTGTTGTTGTTTTTCAATGTTGAGGTTGTTGTTGAATTTGTTGGTGTTTTTCAATGTTGAGGTCGTTGTTGTTTTTCAATGTTGAGGTTGTTGTTGAATTTGTTGTTGTTTTTCAATGTTGAGGTTGTTGTTGAATTTGTTGGTGTTTTTCAATGTTGAGGTTGTTGTTGTTTTTCAATGTTGAGGTTGTTGTTGAATTTGTTGGTGTTTTTCAATGTTGAGGTTGTTGTTGTTTTTCAATGTTGAGGTTGTTGTTGAATTTGTTGGTATTTTTCAATGTTGAGGTTATTGGTGTTTTTCAATGTTGAGGTTGTTGTTGAATTTGTTGGTGTTTTTCAATGTTGAGGTTGTTGTTGAATTTGTTGGTGTTTTTCAATGTTGAGGTTGTTGTTGCTTTTCAATGTTGAGGTTGTTGTTGAGTTTGTTGGTGTTTTTCAATGTTGAGGTTGTTGTTGAATTTGTTGGTGTTTTTCAATGTTGAGGTTGTTGTTCAATTTGTTGGTGTTTTTCAATGTTGAGGTTGTTGTTGTTTTTAAATGTTGGGGTTGTTGTTGAATTTGTTGGTGTTTTTCAATTTTGAGGATGTTGTTGTTTTTCAATGTTGAGGTTGTTGTTGAATTTGTTGGTGTTTTTCCATGATGAGGTTGTTGTTGTTTTTCAAAGTTGAGGTTGTTGTTGAATTTGTTGGTGTTTTTCAATGTCGGGGTTGTTGTTGAATTTTTTGCTGTTTTTCAATGTTGAATTTTTTGTTGAATTTGTTGGTGTTTTTCAATGTTGAGGTTGTTGTTTTTCAATGTTGAGGTTGTTGTTGAATTTTTTGGCGTTTTTAAATGTTGAGGTTGTTGTTGAATTTGTTGGTGTTTTTCAAAGTTGAGGTTGTTGGTGTTTTTCAATGTTGAGGTTGTTGTTGAATTTGATGGTGTTTTTCAATGTTGAGTTTGTTGTTGTTTTTCAATGTTGAGGTTGTTGTTGTTTTTCAATGTTGAGGTTGTTGTTGAACTTGTTGGTGTTTTTCAATGTTGAAGTTGTTGTTGAATTTGTTGGTGTTTTTCAATGTTGATGTTGTTGTTGTTTTTCAATGTTGAGGTTGTTGTTGAATTTGTTGGTGTTTTTCAATTTTGAGGTTATTGGTGTTTTTCAATGTTGAGGTTGTTGTTGAATTTGTTGGTGTTTTTCAATGTTGAGGTTGTTGTTGAATTTGTTGGTGTTTTTCAATGTTGAGGTTGTTGTTGTTTTTGAATGTTGAGGTTGTTGTTGAGTTTGTTGGTGTTTTTCAATGTTGAGGTTGTTGTTGAATTTGTTGGTGTTTTTCAATGTTGAGGTTGTTGTTGAATTTGTTGGTGTTTTTCAATGTTGAGGTTGTTGTTGTTTTTAAATGTTGGGGTTGTTGTTGAATTTGTTGGTGTTTTTCAATTTTGAGGATATGTTGTTTTTCAATGTTGAGGTTGTTGTTGAATTTGTTGGTGTTTTTCCATGATGAGGTTGTTGTTGTTTTTCAAAGTTGAGGTTGTTGTTGAATTTGTTGGTGTTTTTCAATGTCGGGGTTGTTGTTGAATTTTTTGGTGTTTTTCAATGTTGAGGTTGTTGTTGAATTTGTTGGTGTTTTTCAATGTTGAGATTGTTGTTGTTTTTCAATGTTGAGGTTGTTGTTGAATTTGTTGGTGTTTTTAAATGTTGATGTTGTTGTTGAATTTGTTGGTGTTTTTCAATTTCGAGGTTGTTGTTGAATTTTTTTGTGTTTTTCAATGTTGAGGTTGTTGTTGTTTTTCAATGTTGAGGTTGTTGTTGAATTTGTTGGTGTTTTTCAATGTTGAGGTTGTTGTTGTTTTTCAATGCTGAGGTTGTTGTTGAATTTGTTGGTGTTTTTCAATGTTGAGGTTGTTGTTGAATTTGTTGGTGTTTTTCAATGTTGAGGTTGTTGTTGTTTTTCAATGTTGAGGTTGTTGTTGAATTTGTTGGTGTTTTTCAATGTTGAGGTTGTTGTTGTTTTTCAATGTTGAGGTTGTTGTTGAATTTTTTGGTGTTTTTCAATGTTGAGGTTGTTGTTGAATTTGTTGGTGTTTTTCAATGTTGAGGTTGTTGTTGTTTTTCAATGTTGAGGTTATTGTTGAATTTGTTGGTGTTTTTCAATGTTGAGGTTGTTGTTGTTTTTCAATGTTGAGGTTGTTGTTGAATTTGTTGGTGTTTTTCAATGTTGAGGTTGTTGTTGTTTTTCAATGTTGAGGGTATTGTTGAATTTGTTGGTGTTTTTCAAAGTTGAGGTTGTTGTTGTTTTTCAATGTTGAGGTTGCTGTTGAATTTGTTGGTGTTTTTCAATGTTGAGTTTGTTATTGTTTTTCAATGTTGAGGTTGTTGTTGTTTTTCAATGTTGAGGTTGTTGTTGAACTTGTTGGTGTTTTTCAATGTTGAAGTTGTTGTTGAATTTGTTGGTGTTTTTCAATGTTGAGGTTGTTTTTTTTTCAATGTTCAGGTTGTTGTTGAATTTGTTGGTGTTTTTCAATGTTGAGTTTGTTGTTGTTTTTCAATGTTGAGGTTGTTGTTGAATTTGTTGGTGTTTTTCAATGTTGATGTTGTTGTTGTTTTTCAATGTTGAGGTTGTTGTTGAATTTGTTGGTGTTTTTCAATTTTGAGGTTATTGGTGTTTTTCAATGTTGAGGTTGTTGTTGAATTTGTTGGTGTTTTTCAATGTTGAGGTTGTTGTTGAATTAGTTGGTGTTTTTCAATGTTGAGGTTGTTGTTGTTTTTGAATGTTGAGGTTGTTGTTGAGTTTGTTGGTGTTTTTCAATGTTGAGGTTGTTGTTGAATTTGTTGGTGTTTTTCAATGTTGAGGTTGTTGTTGAATTTGTTGGTGTTTTTCAATGTTGAGGTTGTTGTTGTTTTTAAATGTTGGGGTTGTTGTTGAATTTGTTGGTGTTTTTCAATTTTGAGGATATGTTGTTTTTCAATGTTGAGGTTGTTGTTGAATTTGTTGGTGTTTTTCCATGATGAGGTTGTTGTTGTTTTTCAAAGTTGAGGTTGTTGTTGAATTTGTTGCTGTTTTTCAATGTCGGGGTTGTTGTTGAATTTTTTGGTGTTTTTCAATGTTGAATTTTTTGTTGAATTTGTTGGTGTTTTTCAATGTTGAGGTTCTTGTTTTTCAATGTTGATGTTGTTGTTGAATTTTTTGGCGTTTTTAAATGTTGAGGTTGTTGTTGAATTTGTTGGTGTTTTCAATGTTGAGGTTGTTGTTGTTTTTCAATGTTGAGGTTATTGTTGAATTTGTTGGTGTTTTTCACTGTTGAGGTTGTTGTTGTTTTTCAATGTTGAGGTTGTTGTTGAATTTGTTGGTGTTTTTCAATGTTGAGGTTGTTGTTGTTTTTCAATGTTGAGGTTGTTGTTGAGTTTGTTGGTGTTTTTCAATGTTGAGGTTGTTGTTGAATTTGTTGGTGTTTTTCAATGTTGAGGTTGTTGTTGAATTTGTTGGTGTTTTTCAATGTTGAGGTTGTTGTTGAATTTGTTGGTGTTTTTCAATGTTGAGGTTGTTGTTGTTTTTCAATGTTGAGGTTGTTGTTGAATTTGTTGGTGTTTTTCAATTTCGAGGTTGTTGTTGAATTTGTAGGTGTTTTTCACTGTTGAAGTTGTTGTTGAATTTGTTGGTGCTTTTCAATGTTGAGGTTGTTGTTGTTTTTCAATGTTCAGGTTGTTGTTGAATTTGTTGGTGTTTTTCAATGTTGAGGTTGT
Organism: Isurus oxyrinchus; assembly: GCA_026770705.1. Lineage (NCBI taxonomy): Eukaryota > Metazoa > Chordata > Chondrichthyes > Lamniformes > Lamnidae > Isurus > Isurus oxyrinchus. The sequence continues at coordinate 42,332 of JANJGN010001280.1, read as the reverse complement.
TGTCGTTTTTCAATGCTGAGGTTGTTGTTGAATTTGTTGTGTTTTTCAATGTTGAGGTTGTTGTTGAATTTGTTGGTGTTTTTCAATGTTGAGGTTGTTGTTGTTTTTCAATGTTGGGGTTGTTGTTGAATTTGTTGGTGTTTTTCAATGTTGAGGTTGTTGTTGTTTTTCAATGTTGAGGTTGTTGTTGAATTTGTTGGTGTTTTTCAATGTTGAGGTTGTTGTTGAATTTGTTGGTGTCTTTCAATGTTGAGGTTGTTGTTGTTTTTCAATGTTGAGGTTATTGTTGAATTTGTTGGTGTTTTTCAAAGTTGAGGTTGTTGGTGTTTTTCAATGTTGAGGTTGTTGTTGAATTTGTTGGTGTTTTTCAATGTTGAGTTTGTTGTTGTTTTTCAATGTTGAGGTTGTTGTTGTTTTTCAATGTTGAGGTTGTTGTTGAATTTGTTGGTGTTTTTCAATGTTGAGGTTGTTGTTGTTTTTGAATGTTGAGGTTGTTGTTGAGTTTGTTGGTGTTTTTCAATGTTGAGGTTGTTGTTGAATTTGTTGGTGTTTTTCAATGTTGAGGTTGTTGTTGAATTTGTTGGTGTTTTTCAATGTTGAGGTTGTTGTTGTTTTTAAATGTTGGGGTTGTTGTTGAATTTGTTGGTGTTTTTCAATTTTGAGGATATGTTGTTTTTCAATGTTGAGGTTGTTGTTGAATTTGTTGTTGTTTTTCCATGATGAGGTTGTTGTTGTTTTTCAAAGTTGAGGTTGTTGTTGAATTTGTTGGTGTTTTTCAATGTCGGGGTTGTTGTTGAATTTTTTGGTGTCTTTCAATGTTGAATTTTTTGTTGAATTTGTTGGTGTTTTTCAATGTTGAGGTTCTTGTTTTTCAATGTTGATGTTGTTGTTGAATTTTTTGGCGTTTTTAAATGTTGAGGTTGTTGTTGAATTTGTTGGTGTTTTCAATGTTGAGGTTGTTGTTGTTTTTCAATGTTGAGGTTATTGTTGAATTTGTTGGTGTTTTTCAATGTTGAGGTTGTTGTTGTTTTTCAATGTTGAGGTTGTTGTTGAATTTGTTGGTGTTTTTCAATGTTGAGGTTGTTGTTGTTTTTCAATGTTGAGGTTGTTGTTGAGTTTGTTGGTGTTTTTCAATGTAGATGGTTGTTGTTGAATTTGTTGGTGTTTTTCAATGTTGAGGTTGTTGTTGAATTTGTTGGTGTTTTTCAATGTTGAGGTTGTTGTTGAATTTGTTGGTGTTTTTCAATGTTGAGGTTGTTGTTGTTTTTCAATGTTGAGGTTGTTGTTGAATTTGTTGGTGTTTTTCAATTTCGAGGTTGTTGTTGAATTTGTTGGTGTTTTTCACTGTTGAAGTTGTTGTTGAATTTGTTGGTGTTTTTCAATGTTGAGGTTGTTGTTGTTTTTCAATGTTCAGGTTGTTGTTGAATTTGTTGGTGTTTTTCAATGTTGAGGTTGTTGTCGTTTTTCAATGCTGAGGTTGTTGTTGAATTTGTTGTGTTTTTCAATGTTGAGGTTGTTGTTGAATTTGTTGGTGTTTTTCAATGTTGAGGTTGTTGTTGTTTTTCAATGTTGAGGTTGTTGTTGAATTTGTTGGTGTTTTTCAATGTTGAGGTTGTTGTTGTTTTTCAATGTTGAGGTTGTTGTTGAATTTGTTGGTGTTTTTCAATGTTGAGGTTGTTGTTGAATTTGTTGGTGTTTTTCAATGTTGAGGTTGTTGTTGTTTTTCAATGTTGAGGTTATTGTTGAATTTGTTGGTGTTTTTCAAAGTTGAGGTTGTTGGTGTTTTTCAATGTTGAGGTTTTTGTTGAATTTGTTGGTGTTTTTCAATGTTGAGTTTGTTGTTGTTTTTCAATGTTGAGGTTGTTGTTGTTTTTCAATGTTGAGGTTGTTGTTGAACTTGCTGGTGTTTTTCAATGTTGAAGTTGTTGTTGAATTTGTTGGTGTTTTTCATTGTTGAGGTTGTTTTTTTTTCAATGTTGAGGTTGTTGTTGAATTTGTTGGTGTTTTTCAATGTTGAGTTTGTTGTTGTTTTTCAATGTTGAGGTTGTTGTTGAATTTGTTGGTGTTTTTCAATGTTGAGGTTGTTGTTGAAATTGTTGGTGTTTTTCAATGCTGAGGTTATTGGTGTTTTTCAATGTTGAGGTTGTTGTTGAATTTGTTGGTGTTTTTCAATGTTGAGGTTGTTGTTGAATTTGTTGGTGTTTTTCAATGTTGAGGTTGTTGTTGTTTTTGAATGTTGAGGTTGTTGTTGAGTTTGTTGTTGTTTTTCAATGTTGAGGTTGTTGTTGTTTTTCAATGTTGAGGTTGTTGTTGAATTTGTTGGTGTTTTTCAATGTTGAGGTTGTTGTTGTTTTTGAATGTTGAGGTTGTTGTTGAGTTTGTTGGTGTTTTTCAATGTTGAGGTTGTTGTTGAATTTGTTGGTGTTTTTCAATGTTGAGGTTGTTGTTGAATTTGTTGGTGTTTTTCAATGTTGAGGTTGTTGTTGTTTTTAAATGTTGGGGTTGTTGTTGAATTTGTTGGTGTTTTTCAATTTTGAGGATATGTTGTTTTTCAATGTTGAGGTTGTTGTTGAATTTGTTGTTGTTTTTCCATGATGAGGTTGTTGTTGTTTTTCAAAGTTGAGGTTGTTGTTGAATTTGTTGGTGTTTTTCAATGTCGGGGTTGTTGTTGAATTTTTTGGTGTTTTTCAATGTTGAATTTTTTGTTGAATTTGTTGGTGTTTTTCAATGTTGAGGTTCTTGTTTTTCAATGTTGATGTTGTTGTTGAATTTTTTGGCGTTTTTAAATGTTGAGGTTGTTGTTGAATTTGTTGGTGTTTTCAATGTTGAGGTTGTTGTTGTTTTTCAATGTTGAGGTTATTGTTGAATTTGTTGGTGTTTTTCAATGTTGAGGTTGTTGTTGTTTTTCAATGTTGAGGTTGTTGTTGAATTTGTTGGTGTTTTTCAATGTTGAGGTTGTTGTTGTTTTTCAATGTTGAGGTTGTTGTTGAGTTTGTTGGTGTTTTTCAATGTTGAGGTTGTTGTTGAATTTGTTGGTGTTTTTCAATGTTGAGGTTGTTGTTGAATTTGTTGGTGTTTTTCAATGTTGAGGTTGTTGTTGAATTTGTTGGTGTTTTTCAATGTTGAGGTTGTTGTTGTTTTTCAATGTTGAGGTTGTTGTTGAATTTGTTGGTGTTTTTCAATTTCGAGGTTGTTGTTGAATTTGTTGGTGTTTTTCACTGTTGAAGTTGTTGTTGAATTTGTTGGTGTTTTTCAATGTTGAGGTTGTTGTTGTTTTTCAATGTTCAGGTTGTTGTTGAATTTGTTGGTGTTTTTCAATGTTGAGGTTGTTGTCGTTTTTCAATGCTGAGGTTGTTGTTGAATTTGTTGTGTTTTTCAATGTTGAGGTTGTTGTTGAATTTGTTGGTGTTTTTCAATGTTGAGGTTGTTGTTGTTTTTCAATGTTGAGGTTGTTGTTGAATTTGTTGGTGTTTTTCAATGTTGAGGTTGTTGTTGTTTTTCAATGTTGAGGTTGTTGTTGAATTTGTTGGTGTTTTTCAATGTTGAGGTTGTTGTTGAATTTGTTGGTGTTTTTCAATGTTGAGGTTGTTGTTGTTTTTCAATGTTGAGGTTATTGTTGAATTTGTTGGTGTTTTTCAAAGTTGAGGTTGTTGGTGTTTTTCAATGTTGAGGTTTTTGTTGAATTTGTTGGTGTTTTTCAATGTTGAGTTTGTTGTTGTTTTTCAATGTTGAGGTTGTTGTTGTTTTTCAATGTTGAGGTTGTTGTTGAACTTGTTGGTGTTTTTCAATGTTGAAGTTGTTGTTGAATTTGTTGGTGTTTTTCATTGTTGAGGTTGTTTTTTTTTCAATGTTGAGGTTGTTGTTGAATTTGTTGGTGTTTTTCAATGTTGAGTTTGTTGTTGTTTTTCAATGTTGAGGTTGTTGTTGAATTTGTTGGTGTTTTTCAATGTTGAGGTTGTTGTTGAAATTGTTGGTGTTTTTCAATGCTGAGGTTATTGGTGTTTTTCAATGTTGAGGTTGTTGTTGAATTTGTTGGTGTTTTTCAATGTTGAGGTTGTTGTTGAATTTGTTGGTGTTTTTCAATGTTGAGGTTGTTGTTGTTTTTGAATGTTGAGGTTGTTGTTGAGTTTGTTGGTGTTTTTCAATGTTGAGGTTGTTGTTTAATTTGTTGGTGTTTTTCAATGTTGAGGTTGTTGTTGAATTTGTTGGTGTTTTTCAATGTTGAGGTTGTTGTTGTTTTTAAATGTTGGGGTTGTTGTTGAATTTGTTGGTGTTTTTCAATTTTGAGGATGTTGTTGTTTTTCAACGTTGAGGTTGTTGTTGAATTTGTTGGTGTTTTTCCATGATGAGGTTGTTGTTGTTTTTCAAAGTTGAGGTTGTTGTTGAATTTGTTGGTGTTTTTCAATGTTGAGTTTGTTGTTGTTTTTCAATGTTGAGGTTGTTGTTGAATTTGTTGGTGTTTTTCAATGTTGATGTTGTTGTTGTTTTTCAATGTTGAGGTTGTTGTTGAATTTGTTGGTGTTTTTCAATTTTGAGGTTATTGGTGTTTTTCAATGTTGAGGTTGTTGTTGAATTTGTTGGTGTTTTTCAATGTTGAAGTTGTTGTTGAATTTGTTGGTGTTTTTCAATGTTGAGGATTGTTGTTGTTTTTCAATGTTGAGGTTGTTGTTGAATTTGTTGGTGTTTTTAAATGTTGAGGTTGTTGTTGAATTTGTTGGTGTTTTTCAATTTCGAGGTTGTTGTTGAATTTTTTGGTGTTTTTCAATGTTGAGGTTGTTGTTGTTTTTCAATGTTGAGGTTGTTGTTGAATTTGTTGGTGTTTTTCAATGTTGAGGTTGTTGTTGTTTTTCAATGCTGAGGTTGTTGTTGAAATTGTTGGTGTTTTTCAATGTTGAGGTTGTTGTTGAATTTGTTGGTGTTTTTCAATGTTGAGGTTGTTGTTGTTTTTCAATGTTGAGGTTGTTGTTGAATTTGTTGGTGTTTTTCAATGTTGAGGTCGTTGTTGTTTTTCAATGTTGAGGTTGTTGTTGAATTTGTTGGTGTTTCTCAATGTTGAGGTTGTTGTTGAATTTGTTGGTGTTTTTCAATGTTGACGTTGTTGTTGTTTTTCAATGTTGAGGTTATTGTTGAATTTGTTGGTGTTTTTCAATGTTGAGGTTGTTGTTGTTTTTCAATGTTGAGGTTGTTGTTGAATTTGTTGGTGTTTTTCAATGTTGAGGTTGTTGTTGTTTTTCAATGTTGAGGTTGTTGTTGAGTTTGTTGGTGTTTTTCAATGTTGAGGTTGTTGTTGAATTTGTTGGTGTTTTTCAATGTTGAGGTTGTTGTTGAATTTGTTGGTGTTTTTCAATGTTGAGGTTGTTGTTGTTTTTAAATGTTGGGGTTGTTGTTGAATTTGTTGGTGTTTTCAATGTTGAGGTTGTTGTTGAATTTGTTGGTGTTTTTAAATGTTGAGGTTGTTGTTGAATTTGTTGGTGTTTGTCAATGTTGAGGTTGTTGTTGTTTTTCAATGCTGAGGTTGTTGTTGTATTTGTTGGTGTTTTTCAGTGTTGAGGTTGTTGTTGTTTTTCAATGTTGAGGTTGTTGTTGAATTTGTTGGTGTTTTTCAATGTTTAGGTTGTTCTTGTTTTTCAATGTTGAGGTTGTTTTTGAATTTGTTGGTTTTTTTTCAATGTTGAGGTTGTTGTTGTTTTTCTATGTTGAGGTTGTTGTTGAATTTGTTGGTGTTTTTAAATGTTGAGGTTGTTGTTGAATTTGTTGGTGTTTGTCAATGTTGAGGTTGTTGTTGTTTTTCAATGTTGAGGTTGTTGTTGTATTTGTTGGTGTTTTTCAATTTCGAGGTTGTTGTTGAATTTGTTGGTGTTTGTCAATGTTGAAGATGTTGTTGAATTTGTTGGTGTTTTTCAATGTTGAGGTTGTTGTTGTTATTCAATGTTTAGGTTGTGGTTGAATTTGTTGGTGTTTTTCAATGTTGAGGTTGTTGTTGTTTTTCAATGCTGAGGTTGTTGTTGAATTTGTTGGTGTTTTTCAATGTTGAGGTTGTTGTTGAATTTGTTGGTGTTTTTCAATGTTGAGGTTGTTGTTGTTTTTCAATGTTGAGGTTGTTGTTGAATTTGTTGGTGTTTTTCAATGTTTAGGTTGTTGTTGTTTTTCAATGTTGAGGTTGTTTTTGAATTTGTTGCTTTTTTTCAATGTTGAGGTTGTTGTTGAATTTGTTGGTGTTTTTCAATGTTGAGGTTGTTGTTGATTTTCAATGTTGAGTTTGTTGTTGAATTTGTTGGTGTTTTTCAATGTTTAGGTTGTTGTTGTTTTTCAATGTTGAGGTTGTTGTTGAATTTGTTGGTGCTTTTCAATGTTGAGGTTGTGTTTGAATTTGTTGGTGTTTTTCAATGTTGATGTTGTTGTTGTTTTTCAATGTTGAGGTTGTTGTTGAATTTGTTGGTGTTTTTCAAAGTTGAGTTTGTTGTTGAATTTGTTGGTGTTTTTCAATGTTGAGGTTGTTGTTGAATTTGTTGGTGTTTTTCAATGTAAAGATTGTTGTTGTTTTTCAATGTTGAGGTTGTTGTTGAATTTGTTGGTGTTTTTAAATGTTGAGGTTGTTGTTGAATTTGTTGGTGTTTTTCAATTTCGAGGTTGTTGTTGAATTTTTTGGTGTTTTTCAATGTTGAGGTTGTTGTTGTTTTTCAATGTTGAGGTTGTTGTTGAATTTGTTGGTGTTTTTCAATGTTGAGGTTGTTGTTGTTTTTCAATGCTGAGGTTGTTGTTGAAATTGTTGGTGTTTTTCAATGTTGAGGTTGTTGTTGAATTTGTTGGTGTTTTTCAATGTTGAGGTTGTTGTTGTTTTTCAATGTTGAGGTTGTTGTTGAATTTGTTGGTGTTTTTCAATGTTGAGGTCGTTGTTGTTTTTCAATGTTGAGGTTGTTGTTGAATTTGTTGGTGTTTCTCAATGTTGAGGTTGTTGTTGAATTTGTTGGTGTTTTTCAATGTTGAGGTTGTTGTTGTTTTTCAATGTTGAGGTTGTTGTTGAATTTGTTGGTGTTTTTCAATGTTGAGGTTGTTGTTGTTTTTCAATGTTGAGGTTGTTGTTGAATTTGTTGGTATTTTTCAATGTTGAGGTTATTGGTGTTTTTCAATGTTGAGGTTGTTGTTGAATTTGTTGGTGTTTTTCAATGTTGAGGTTGTTGTTGAATTTGTTGGTGTTTTTCAATGTTGAGGTTGTTGTTGCTTTTCAATGTTGAGGTTGTTGTTGAGTTTGTTGGTGTTTTTCAATGTTGAGGTTGTTGTTGAATTTGTTGGTGTTTTTCAATGTTGAGGTTGTTGTTGAATTTGTTGGTGTTTTTCAATGTTGAGGTTGTTGTTGTTTTTAAATGTTGGGGTTGTTGTTGAATTTGTTGGTGTTTTTCAATTTTGAGGATGTTGTTGTTTTTCAATGTTGAGGTAGTTGTTGAATTTGTTGGTGTTTTTCCATGATGAGGTTGTTGTTGTTTTTCAAAGTTGAGGTTGTTGTTGAATTTGTTGGTGTTTTTCAATGTCGGGGTTGTTGCTGAATTTTTTGGTGTTTTTCAATGTTGAATTTTTTGTTGAATTTGTTGGTGTTTTTCAATGTTGAGGTTGTTGTTTTTCAATGTTGAGGTTGTTGTTGAATTTTTTGGCGTTTTTAAATGTTGAGGTTGTTGTTGAATTTTATGGTGTTTTCAATGTTGAGGTTGTTGTTGAATTTGTTGGTGTTTTTAAATGTTGAGGTTGTTGTTGAATTTGTTGGTGTTTGTCAATGTTGAGGTTGTTGTTTTTTTTCAATGTTGAGGTTGTTGTTGTATTTGTTGCTGTTTTTCAATTTCGAGGTTGTTGTTGAATTTGTTGGTGTTTGTCAATGTTGAAGATGTTGTTGAATTTGTTCGTGTTTTTCAATGTTGAGGTTGTTGTTGTTTTTCAATGTTGAGGTTGTTGTTGAATTTGTTGGTGTTTGTCAATGTTGAGGTTGTTGTTGTTTTTCAATGCTGAGGTTGTTGTTGTTTTTCAATGTTGAGGTTGTTGTTGAATTTGTTGGTATTTTTCAATGTTGAGGTTATTGGTGTTTTTCAATGTTGAGGTTGTTGTTGAATTTGTTGGTGTTTTTCAATGTTGAGGTTGTTGTTGAATTTGTTGGTGTTTTTCAATGTTGAGGTTGTTGTTGCTTTTCAATGTTGAGGTTGTTGTTGAGTTTGTTGGTGTTTTTCAATGTTGAGGTTGTTGTTGAATTTGTTGGTGTTTTTCAATGTTGAGGTTGTTGTTGAATTTGTTGGTGTTTTTCAATGTTGAGGTTGTTGTTGTTTTTAAATGTTGGGGTTGTTGTTGAATTTGTTGGTGTTTTTCAATTTTGAGGATGTTGTTGTTTTTCAATGTTGAGGTTGTTGTTGAATTTGTTGGTGTTTTTCCATGATGAGGTTGTTGTTGTTTTTCAAAGTTGAGGTTGTTGTTGAATTTGTTGGTGTTTTTCAATGTCGGGGTTGTTGTTGAATTTTTTGGTGTTTTTCAATGTTGAATTTTTTGTTGAATTTGTTGGTGTTTTTCAATGTTGAGGTTGTTGTTTTTCAATGTTGAGGTTGTTGTTGAATTTTTTGGCGTTTTTAAATGTTGAGGTTGTTGTTGAATTTTATGGTGTTTTCAATGTTGAGGTTGTTGTTGAATTTGTTGGTGTTTTTAAATGTTGAGGTTGTTGTTGAATTTGTTGGTGTTTGTCAATGTTGAGGTTGTTGTTGTTTTTCAATGTTGAGGTTGTTGTTGTATTTGTTGCTGTTTTTCAATTTCGAGGTTGTTGTTGAATTTGTTGATGTTTGTCAATGTTGAAGATGTTGTTGAATTTGTTCGTGTTTTTCAATGTTGAGGTTGTTGTTGTTTTTCAATGTTGAGGTTGTTGTTGAATTTGTTGGTGTTTTTCAATGTTGAGGTTGTTGTTGTTTTTCAATGCTGAGGTTGTTGTTGAATTTGTTGGTGTTTTTCAATGTTGAGGTTGTTGTTGAATTTGTTGGTGTTTTTCAATGTTGAGGTTGTTGTTGTTTTTCAATGTTGAGGTTGTTGTTGAATTTGTTGGTGTTTTTCAATGTTTAGGTTGTTGTTGTTTTTCAATGTTGAGGTTGTTTTTGAATTTGTTGCTTTTTTTCAATGTTGAGGTTGTTGTTGAATTTGTTGGTGTTTTTCAATGTTGAGGTTGTTGTTGTTTTTCAATGTTGAGTTTGTTGTTGAATTTGTTGGTGTTTTTCAATGTTTAGGTTGTTGTTGTTTTTCAATGTTGAGGTTGTTGTTGAATTTGTTGGTGCTTTTCAATGTTGAGGTTGTTGTTGAATTTGTTGGTGTTTTTCAATGTTGATGTTGTTGTTGTTTTTCAATGTTGAGGTTGTTGTTGAATTTGTTGGTGTTTTTCAAAGTTGAGTTTGTTGTTGAATTTGTTGGTGTTTTTCAATGTTGAGGTTGTTGTTGAATTTGTTGGTGTTTTTCAATGTTGAGGTTGTTGTTGAATTTGTTGGTGTTTTTCAATGTTAAGATTGTTGTTGTTTTTCAATGTTGAGGTTGTTGTTGAATTTGTTGGTGTTTTTAAATGTTGAGGTTGTTGTTGAATTTGTTGGTGTTTTTCAATTTCGAGGTTGTTGTTGAATTTTTTGGTGTTTTTCAATGTTGAGGTTGTTGTTGTTTTTCAATGTTGAGGTTGTTGTTGAATTTGTTGGTGTTTTTCAATGTTGAGGTTGTTGTTGTTTTTCAATGCTGAGGTTGTTGTTGAAATTGTTGGTGTTTTTCAATGTTGAGGTTGTTGTTGAATTTGTTGGTGTTTTTCAATGTTGAGGTTGTTGTTGTTTTTCAATGTTGAGGTTATTGTTGAATTTGTTGGTGTTTTTCAATGTTGAGGTTGTTGTTGTTTTTCAATGTTGAGGTTGTTGTTGAATTTGTTGGTGTTTTTCAATGTTGAGGTTGTTGTTGTTTTTCAATGTTGAGGTTGTTGTTGAGTTTGTTGGTGTTTTTCAATGTTGAGGTTGTTGTTGAATTTGTTGGTGTTTTTCAATGTTGAGGTTGTTGTTGAATTTGTTGGTGTTTTTCAATGTTGAGGTTTTTGTTGTTTTTAAATGTTGGGGTTGTTGTTGAATTTGTTGGTGTTTTTCAATTTTGAGGATGTTGTTGAATTTGTTGGTGTTTTCAATGTTGAGGTTGTTGTTGAATTTGTTGGTGTTTTTAAATGTTGAGGTTGTTGTTGAATTTGTTGGTGTTTGTCAATGTTGAGGTTGTTGTTGTTTTTCAATGCTGAGGTTGTTGTTGTATTTGTTGGTGTTTTTCAGTGTTGAGGTTGTTGTTGTTTTTCAATGTTGAGGTTGTTGTTGAATTTGTTGGTGTTTTTCAATGTTGAGGTTGTTGTTGTTTTTCAATGCTGAGGTTGTTGTTGAATTTGTTGGTGTTTTTCAATGTTGAGGTTGTTGTTGAATTTGTTGGTGTTTTTCAATGTTGAGGTTGTTGTTGTTTTTCAATGTTGAGGTTGTTGTTGAATTTGTTGGTGTTTTTCAATGTTGAGGTTGTTGTTGTTTTTCAATGTTGAGTTTGTTGTTGAATTTGTTGGTGTTTTTCAATGTTTAGGTTGTTGTTGTTTTTCAATGTTGAGGTTGTTGTTGAATTTGTTGGTGTTTTTCAATGTTGAGGTTGTTGTTGAATTTGTTGGTGTTTGTCAATGTTGAGGTTGTTGTTGTTTTTCAATGCTGAGGTTGTTGTTGTATTTGTTGGTGTTTTTCAGTGTTGAGGTTGTTGTTGTTTTTCAATGTTGAGGTTGTTGTTGAATTTGTTGGTGTTTTTCAATGTTGAGGTTGTTGTTGTTTTTCAATGCTGAGGTTGTTGTTGAATTTGTTGGTGTTTTTCAATGTTGAGGTTGTTGTTGAATTTGTTGGTGTTTTTCAATGTTGAGGTTGTTGTTGTTTTTCAATGTTGAGGTTGTTGTTGAATTTGTTGGTGTTTTTCAATGTTGAGGTTGTTGTTGTTTTTCAATGTTGAGTTTGTTGTTGAATTTGTTGGTGTTTTTCAATGTTTAGGTTGTTGTTGTTTTTCAATGTTGAGGTTGTTGTTGAATTTGTTGGTGTTTTTCAATGTTGATGTTGTTGTTGTTTTTCAATGTTGAGGTTGTTGTTGAATTTGTTGTTGTTTTTCAAAGTTGAGTTTGTTGTTGAATTTGTTGGTGTTTTTCAATGTTGAGGTTGTTGTTGAATTTGTTGGTGTTTTTCAATGTTGAGGTTGTTGTTGAATTTGTTGGTGTTTTTCAATGTTAAGATTGTTGTTGTTTTTCAATGTTGAGGTTGTTGTTGAATTTGTTGGTGTTTTTAAATGTTGAGGTTGTTGTTGAATTTGTTGGTGTTTTTCAATTTCGAGGTTGTTGTTGAATTTTTTGGTGTTTTTCAATGTTGAGGTTGTTGTTGTTTTTCAATGTTGAGGTTGTTGTTGAATTTGTTGGTGTTTTTCAATGTTGAGGTTGTTGTTGTTTTTCAATGCTGAGGTTGTTGTTGAAATTGTTGGTGTTTTTCAATGTTGAGGTTGTTGTTGAATTTGTTGGTGTTTTTCAATGTTGAGGTTGTTGTTGTTTTTCAATGTTGAGGTTGTTGTTGAATTTGTTGGTGTTTTTCAATGTTGAGGTCGTTGTTGTTTTTCAATGTTGAGGTTGTTGTTGAATTTGTTGGTGTTTCTCAATGTTGAGGTTGTTGTTGAATTTGTTGGTGTTTTTCAATGTTGACGTTGTTGTTGTTTTTCAATGTTGAGGTTATTGTTGAATTTGTTGGTGTTTTTCAATGTTGAGGTTGTTGTTGTTTTTCAATGTTGAGGTTGTTGTTGAATTTGTTGGTGTTTTTCAATGTTGAGGTTGTTGTTGTTTTTCAATGTTGAGGTTGTTGTTGAGTTTGTTGGTGTTTTTCAATGTTGAGGTTGTTGTTGAATTTGTTGGTGTTTTTCAATGTTGAGGTTGTTGTTGAATTTGTTGGTGTTTTTCAATGTTGAGGTTGTTGTTGTTTTTAAATGTTGGGGTTGTTGTTGAATTTGTTGGTGTTTTTCAATTTTGAGGATGTTGTTGAATTTGTTGGTGTTTTCAATGTTGAGGTTGTTGTTGAATTTGTTGGTGTTTTTAAATGTTGAGGTTGTTGTTGAATTTGTTGGTGTTTGTCAATGTTGAGGTTGTTGTTGTTTTTCAATGCTGAGGTTGTTGTTGTATTTGTTGGTGTTTTTCAGTGTTGAGGTTGTTGTTGTTTTTCAATGTTGAGGTTGTTGTTGAATTTGTTGGTGTTTTTCAATGTTTAGGTTGTTCTTGTTTTTCAATGTTGAGGTTGTTTTTGAATTTGTTGGTTTTTTTTCAATGTTGAGGTTGTTGTTGTTTTTCTATGTTGAGGTTGTTGTTGAATTTGTTGGTGTTTTTAAATGTTGAGGTTGTTGTTGAATTTGTTGGTGTTTGTCAATGTTGAGGTTGTTGTTGTTTTTCAATGTTGAGGTTGTTGTTGTATTTGTTGGTGTTTTTCAATTTCGAGGTTGTTGTTGAATTTGTTGGTGTTTGTCAATGTTGAAGATGTTGTTGAATTTGTTGGTGTTTTTCAATGTTGAGGTTGTTGTTGTTTTTCAATGTTGAGGTTGTTGTTGAATTTTTTGGTGTTTTTCAATGTTGAGGTTGTTGTTGTTTTTCAATGCTGAGGTTGTTGTTGAATTTGTTGGTGTTTTTCAATGTTGAGGTTGTTGTTGAATTTGTTGGTGTTTTTCAATGTTGAGGTTGTTGTTGTTTTTCAATGTTGAGGTTGTTGTTGAATTTGTTGGTGTTTTTCAATGTTTAGGTTGTTGTTGTTTTTCAATGTTGAGGTTGTTTTTGAATTTGTTGCTTTTTTTCAATGTTGAGGTTGTTGTTGAAATTGTTGGTGTTTTTCAATGTTGAGGTTGTTGTTGATTTTCAATGTTGAGTTTGTTGTTGAATTTGTTGGTGTTTTTCAATGTTTAGGTTGTTGTTGTTTTTCAATGTTGAGGTTGTTGTTGAATTTGTTGGTGCTTTTCAATGTTGAGGTTGTTGTTGAATTTGTTGGTGTTTTTCAATGTTGATGTTGTTGTTGTTTTTCAATGTTGAGGTTGTTGTTGAATTTGTTGGTGTTTTTCAAAGTTGAGTTTGTTGTTGAATTTGTTGGTGTTTTTCAATGTTGAGGTTGTTGTTGAATTTGTTGGTGTTTTTCAATGTTGAGGTTGTTGTTGAATTTGTTGGTGTTTTTCAATGTTAAGATTGTTGTTGTTTTTCAATGTTGAGGTTGTTGTTGAATTTGTTGGTGTTTTTAAATGTTGAGGTTGTTGTTGAATTTGTTGGTGTTTTTCAATTTCGAGGTTGTTGTTGAATTTTTTGGTGTTTTTCAATGTTGAGGTTGTTGTTGTTTTTCAATGTTGAGGATGTTGTTGAATTTGTTGGTGTTTTTCAATGTTGAGGTTGTTGTTGATTTTCAATGTTGAGTTTGTTGTTGAATTTGTTGGTGTTTTTCAATGTTTAGGTTGTTGTTGTTTTTCAATGTTGAGGTTGTTGTTGAATTTGTTGGTGCTTTTCAATGTTGAGGTTGTTGTTGAATTTGTTGGTGTTTTTCAATGTTGATGTTGTTGTTGTTTTTCAATGTTGAGGTTGTTGTTGAATTTGTTGGTGTTTTTCAAAGTTGAGTTTGTTGTTGAATTTGTTGGTGTTTTTCAATGTTGAGGTTGTTGTTGAATTTGTTGGTGTTTTTCAATGTTGAGGTTGTTGTTGAATTTGTTGGTGTTTTTCAATGTTAAGATTGTTGTTGTTTTTCAATGTTGAGGTTGTTGTTGAATTTGTTGGTGTTTTTAAATGTTGAGGTTGTTGTTGAATTTGTTGGTGTTTTTCAATTTCGAGGTTGTTGTTGAATTTTTTGGTGTTTTTCAATGTTGAGGTTGTTGTTGTTTTTCAATGTTGAGGTTGTTGTTGAATTTGTTGGTGTTTTTCAATGTTGAGGTTGTTGTTGTTTTTCAATGCTGAGGTTGTTGTTGAAATTGTTGGTGTTTTTCAATGTTGAGGTTGTTGTTGAATTTGTTGGTGTTTTTCAATGTTGAGGTTGTTGTTGTTTTTCAATGTTGAGGTTGTTGTTGAATTTGTTGGTGTTTTTCAATGTTGAGGTTGTTGTTGTTTTTCAATGTTGAGGTTGTTGTTGAGTTTGTTGGTGTTTTTCAATGTTGAGGTTGTTGTTGAATTTGTTGGTGTTTTTCAATGTTGAGGTTGTTGTTGAATTTGTTGGTGTTTTTCAATGTTGAGGTTGTTGTTGTTTTTAAATGTTGGGGTTGTTGTTGAATTTGTTGGTGTTTTTCAATTTTGAGGATGTTGAATTTGTTGGTGTTTTCAATGTTGAGGTTGTTGTTGAATTTGTTGGTGTTTTTAAATGTTGAGGTTGTTGTTGAATTTGTTGGTGTTTGTCAATGTTGAGGTTGTTGTTGTTTTTCAATGCTGAGGTTGTTGTTGTATTTGTTGGTGTTTTTCAGTGTTGAGGTTGTTGTTGTTTTTCAATGTTGAGGTTGTTGTTGAATTTGTTGGTGTTTTTCAATGTTTAGGTTGTTCTTGTTTTTCAATGTTGAGGTTGTTTTTGAATTTGTTGGTTTTTTTTCAATGTTGAGGTTGTTGTTGTTTTTCTATGTTGAGGTTGTTGTTGAATTTGTTGGTGTTTTTAAATGTTGAGGTTGTTGTTGAATTTGTTGGTGTTTGTCAATGTTGAGGTTGTTGTTGTTTTTCAATGTTGAGGTTGTTGTTGTATTTGTTGGTGTTTTTCAATTTCGAGGTTGTTGTTGAATTTGTTGGTGTTTGTCAATGTTGAAGATGTTGTTGAATTTGTTGGTGTTTTTCAATGTTGAGGTTGTTGTTGTTTTTCAATGTTGAGGTTGTTGTTGAATTTGTTGGTGTTTTTCAATGTTGAGGTTGTTGTTGTTTTTCAATGCTGAGGTTGTTGTTGAATTTGTTGGTGTTTTTCAATGTTGAGGTTGTTGTTGAATTTGTTGGTGTTTTTCAATGTTGAGGTTGTTGTTGTTTTTCAATGTTGAGGTTGTTGTTGAATTTGTTGGTGTTTTTCAATGTTTAGGTTGTTGTTGTTTTTCAATGTTGAGGTTGTTTTTGAATTTGTTGCTTTTTTTCAATGTTGAGGTTGTTGTTGAATTTGTTGGTGTTTTTCAATGTTGAGGTTGTTGTTGATTTTCAATGTTGAGTTTGTTGTTGAATTTGTTGGTGTTTTTCAATGTTTAGGTTGTTGTTGTTTTTCAATGTTGAGGTTGTTGTTGAATTTGTTGGTGCTTTTCAATGTTGAGGTTGTTGTTGAATTTGTTGGTGTTTTTCAATGTTGATGTTGTTGTTGTTTTTCAATGTTGAGGTTGTTGTTGAATTTGTTGGTGTTTTTCAAAGTTGAGTTTGTAGTTGAATTTGTTGGTGTTTTTCAATGTTGAGGTTGTTGTTGAATTTGTTGGTGTTTTTCAATGTTGAGGTTGTTGTTGAATTTGTTGGTGTTTTTCAATGTAAAGATTGTTGTTGTTTTTCAATGTTGAGGTTGTTGTTGAATTTGTTGGTGTTTTTAAATGTTGAGGTTGTTGTTGAATTTGTTGGTGTTTTTCAATTTCGAGGTTGTTGTTGAATTTTTTGGTGTTTTTCAATGTTGAGGTTGTTGTTGTTTTTCAATGTTGAGGTTGTTGTTGAATTTGTTGGTGTTTTTCAATGTTGAGGTTGTTGTTGTTTTTCAATGCTGAGGTTGTTGTTGAAATTGTTGGTGTTTTTCAATGTTGAGGTTGTTGTTGAATTTGTTGGTGTTTTTCAATGTTGAGGTTGTTGTTGTTTTTCAATGTTGAGGTTGTTGTTGAATTTGTTGGTGTTTTTCAATGTTGAGGTCGTTGTTGTTTTTCAATGTTGAGGTTGTTGTTGAATTTGTTGGTGTTTCTCAATGTTGAGGTTGTTGTTGAATTTGTTGGTGTTTTTCAATGTTGACGTTGTTGTTGTTTTTCAATGTTGAGGTTATTGTTGAATTTGTTGGTGTTTTTCAATGTTGAGGTTGTTGTTGTTTTTCAATGTTGAGGTTGTTGTTGAATTTGTTGGTGTTTTTCAATGTTGAGGTTGTTGTTGTTTTTCAATGTTGAGGTTGTTGTTGAGTTTGTTGGTGTTTTTCAATGTTGAGGTTGTTGTTGAATTTGTTGGTGTTTTTCAATGTTGAGGTTGTTGTTGAATTTGTTGGTGTTTTTCAATGTTGAGGTTGTTGTTGTTTTTAAATGTTGGGGTTGTTGTTGAATTTGTTGGTGTTTTTCAATTTTGAGGATGTGGTTGAATTTGTTGGTGTTTTTCAATGTTGAGGTTGTTGTTGAATTTGTTGGTGTTTTTAAATGTTGAGGTTGTTGTTGAATTTGTTGGTGTTTGTCAATGTTGAGGTTGTTGTTGTTTTTCAATGCTGAGGTTGTTGTTGTATTTGTTGGTGTTTTTCAGTGTTGAGGTTGTTGTTGTTTTTCAATGTTGAGGTTGTTGTTGAATTTGTTGGTGTTTTTCAATGTTTAGGTTGTTCTTGTTTTTCAATGTTGAGGTTGTTTTTGAATTTGTTGGTTTTTTTTCAATGTTGAGGTTGTTGTTGTTTTTCTATGTTGAGGTTGTTGTTGAATTTGTTGGTGTTTTTCAATGTTGAGTTTGTTGTTTTTTTTCAATGTTGAGGTTGTTGAATTTGTTGGTGTTTTTCAATGTTGAGGTTGTTGTTGTTTTTCACTGTTGAGGTTGTTGTTGAATTTGTTGGTGTTTTTCAATGTTGAGGTTGTTGTTGTTTTTCAATGTTGAGGTTGTTGTTGAATTTGTTGGTGTTTTTAAATGTTGAGGTTGTTGTTGAATTTGTTGGTGTTTTTCAATTTCGAGGTTGTTGTTGAATTTGTTGGTGTTTTTCAATGTTGAAGTTGTTGTTGAATTTTTTGGTGTTTTTCAATGTTGAGGTTGTTGTTGTTTTTCAATGTTGAGGTTGTTGTTGAATTTGTTGGTTTTTTTCAAAGTTGAGTTTGTTGTTGAATTTGTTGGTGTTTTTCAATGTTGAGGTTGTTGTTGAATTTGTTGGTGTTTTTCAATGTTGAGGTTGTTGTTGAATTTGTTGGTGTTTTTCAATGTTGAGATTGTTGTTGTTTTTCAATGTTGAGGTTGTTGTTGAATTTGTTGGTGTTTTTAAATGTTGAGGTTGTTGTTGAATTTGTTGGTGTTTTTCAATTTCGAGGTTGTTGTTGAATTTTTTGGTGTTTTTCAATGTTGAGGTTGTTGTTGTTTTTCAATGTTGAGGTTGTTGTTGAATTTGTTGGTGTTTTTCAATGTTGAGGTTGTTGTTGTTTTTCAATGCTGAGGTTGTTGTTGAAATTGTTGGTGTTTTTCAATGTTGAGGTTGTTGTTGAATTTGTTGGTGTTTTTCAATGTTGAGGTTGTTGTTGTTTTTCAATGTTGAGGTTGTTGTTGAATTTGTTGGTGTTTTTCAATGTTGAGGTTGTTGTTGTTTTTCAATGTTGAGGTTGTTGTTGAATTTGTTGGTGTTTTTCAATGTTGAGGTTGTTGTGGTTTTTCAATGTTGAGGTTGTTGTTGAATTTGTTGGTGTTTTTCAATGTTGAGGTTGTTGTTATTCAATGTTGAGGTTGTTGTTGAGTTTGTTGGTGTTTCTCAATGTTGAGGTTGTTGTTGAATTTGTTGGTGTTTTTCAATGTTGAGGTTGTTGTTGTTTTTCAATGTTGAGGTTATTGTTGAATTTGTTGGTGTTTTTCAATGTTGAGGTTGTTGTTGTATTTCAATGTTGAGGTTGTTGTTGAATTTGTTGGTGTTTTTCAATGTTGAAGTTGTTGTTGTTTTTCAATGCTGAGGTTGTTGTTGTATTTGTTGGTGTTTTTCAGTGTTGAGGTTGTTGTTGTTTTTCAATGTTGAGGTTGTTGTTGAATTTGTTGGTGTTTTTCAATGTTTAGGTTGTTCTTGTTTTTCAATGTTGAGGTTGTTTTTGAATTTGTTGGTTTTTTTTCAATGTTGAGGTTGTTGTTGTTTTTCTATGTTGAGGTTGTTGTTGAATTTGTTGGTGTTTTTCAATGTTGAGTTTGTTGTTTTTTTTCAATGTTGAGGTTGTTGAATTTGTTGGTGTTTTTCAATGTTGAGGTTGTTGTTGTTTTTCACTGTTGAGGTTGTTGTTGAATTTGTTGGTGTTTTTCAATGTTGAGGTTGTTGTTGTTTTTCAATGTTGAGGTTGTTGTTGAATTTGTTGGTGTTTTTAAATGTTGAGGTTGTTGTTGAATTTGTTGGTGTTTTTCAATTTCGAGGTTGTTGTTGAATTTGTTGGTGTTTTTCAATGTTGAAGTTGTTGTTGAATTTTTTGGTGTTTTTCAATGTTGAGGTTGTTGTTGTTTTTCAATGTTGAGGTTGTTGTTGAATTTGTTGGTTTTTTTCAAAGTTGAGTTTGTTGTTGAATTTGTTGGTGTTTTTCAATGTTGAGGTTGTTGTTGAATTTGTTGGTGTTTTTCAATGTTGAGGTTGTTGTTGAATTTGTTGGTGTTTTTCAATGTTGAGATTGTTGTTGTTTTTCAATGTTGAGGTTGTTGTTGAATTTGTTGGTGTTTTTAAATGTTGAGGTTGTTGTTGAATTTGTTGGTGTTTTTCAATTTCGAGGTTGTTGTTGAATTTTTTGGTGTTTTTCAATGTTGAGGTTGTTGTTGTTTTTCAATGTTGAGGTTGTTGTTGAATTTGTTGGTGTTTTTCAATGTTGAGGTTGTTGTTGTTTTTCAATGCTGAGGTTGTTGTTGAAATTGTTGGTGTTTTTCAATGTTGAGGTTGTTGTTGAATTTGTTGGTGTTTTTCAATGTTGAGGTTGTTGTTGTTTTTCAATGTTGAGGTTGTTGTTGAATTTGTTGGTGTTTTTCAATGTTGAGGTTGTTGTTGTTTTTCAATGTTGAGGTTGTTGTTGAATTTGTTGGTGTTTTTCAATGTTGAGGTTGTTGTGGTTTTTCAATGTTGAGGTTGTTGTTGAATTTGTTGGTGTTTTTCAATGTTGAGGTTGTTGTTATTCAATGTTGAGGTTGTTGTTGAGTTTGTTGGTGTTTCTCAATGTTGAGGTTGTTGTTGAATTTGTTGGTGTTTTTCAATGTTGAGGTTGTTGTTGTTTTTCAATGTTGAGGTTATTGTTGAATTTGTTGGTGTTTTTCAATGTTGAGGTTGTTGTTGTATTTCAATGTTGAGGTTGTTGTTGAATTTGTTGGTGTTTTTCAATGTTGAAGTTGTTGTTGTTTTTCAATGTTGAGGTTATTGTTGAATTTGTTGGTGTTTTTCAATGTTGAGATTGTTGTTGTTTTTCAATGTTGAGGTTGTTGTTGAATTTGTTGGTGTTTTTAAATGTTGAGGTTGTTGTTGAATTTGTTGGTGTTTGTCAATGTTGAGGTTGTTGTTGTTTTTCAATGTTGAGGTTGTTGTTGTATTTGTTGGTGTTTTTCAATTTCGAGGTTGTTGTTGAATTTGTTGGTGTTTGTCAATGTTGAAGATGTTGTTGAATTTGTTGGTGTTTTTCAATGTTGAGGTTGTTGTTGTTTTTCAATGTTGAGGTTGTTGTTGAATTTGTTGGTGTTTTTCAATGTTGAGGTTGTTGTTGTTTTTCAATGCTGAGGTTGTTGTTGAATTTGTTGGTGTTTTTCAATGTTGAGGTTGTTGTTGAATTTGTTGGTGTTTTTCAATGTTGAGGTTGTTGTTGTTTTTCAATGTTGAGGTTGTTGTTGAATTTGTTGGTGTTTTTCAATGTTTAGGTTGTTGTTGTTTTTCAATGTTGAGGTTGTTTTTGAATTTGTTGCTTTTTTTCAATGTTGAGGTTGTTGTTGAATTTGTTGGTGTTTTTCAATGTTGAGGTTGTTGTTGATTTTCAATGTTGAGTTTGTTGTTGAATTTGTTGGTGTTTTTCAATGTTTAGGTTGTTGTTGTTTTTCAATGTTGAGGTTGTTGTTGAATTTGTTGGTGCTTTTCAATGTTGAGGTTGTTGTTGAATTTGTTGGTGTTTTTCAATGTTGATGTTGTTGTTGTTTTTCAATGTTGAGGTTGTTGTTGAATTTGTTGGTGTTTTTCAAAGTTGAGTTTGTAGTTGAATTTGTTGGTGTTTTTCAATGTTGAGGTTGTTGTTGAATTTGTTGGTGTTTTTCAATGTTGAGGTTGTTGTTGAATTTGTTGGTGTTTTTCAATGTAAAGATTGTTGTTGTTTTTCAATGTTGAGGTTGTTGTTGAATTTGTTGGTGTTTTTAAATGTTGAGGTTGTTGTTGAATTTGTTGGTGTTTTTCAATTTCGAGGTTGTTGTTGAATTTTTTGGTGTTTTTCAATGTTGAGGTTGTTGTTGTTTTTCAATGTTGAGGTTGTTGTTGAATTTGTTGGTGTTTTTCAATGTTGAGGTTGTTGTTGTTTTTCAATGCTGAGGTTGTTGTTGAAATTGTTGGTGTTTTTCAATGTTGAGGTTGTTGTTGAATTTGTTGGTGTTTTTCAATGTTGAGGTTGTTGTTGTTTTTCAATGTTGAGGTTGTTGTTGAATTTGTTGGTGTTTTTCAATGTTGAGGTCGTTGTTGTTTTTCAATGTTGAGGTTGTTGTTGAATTTGTTGGTGTTTCTCAATGTTGAGGTTGTTGTTGAATTTGTTGGTGTTTTTCAATGTTGACGTTGTTGTTGTTTTTCAATGTTGAGGTTATTGTTGAATTTGTTGGTGTTTTTCAATGTTGAGGTTGTTGTTGTTTTTCAATGTTGAGGTTGTTGTTGAATTTGTTGGTGTTTTTCAATGTTGAGGTTGTTGTTGTTTTTCAATGTTGAGGTTGTTGTTGAGTTTGTTGGTGTTTTTCAATGTTGAGGTTGTTGTTGAATTTGTTGGTGTTTTTCAATGTTGAGGTTGTTGTTGAATTTGTTGGTGTTTTTCAATGTTGAGGTTGTTGTTGTTTTTAAATGTTGGGGTTGTTGTTGAATTTGTTGGTGTTTTTCAATTTTGAGGATGTGGTTGAATTTGTTGGTGTTTTTCAATGTTGAGGTTGTTGTTGAATTTGTTGGTGTTTTTAAATGTTGAGGTTGTTGTTGAATTTGTTGGTGTTTGTCAATGTTGAGGTTGTTGTTGTTTTTCAATGCTGAGGTTGTTGTTGTATTTGTTGGTGTTTTTCAGTGTTGAGGTTGTTGTTGTTTTTCAATGTTGAGGTTGTTGTTGAATTTGTTGGTGTTTTTCAATGTTTAGGTTGTTCTTGTTTTTCAATGTTGAGGTTGTTTTTGAATTTGTTGGTTTTTTTTCAATGTTGAGGTTGTTGTTGTTTTTCTATGTTGAGGTTGTTGTTGAATTTGTTGGTGTTTTTCAATGTTGAGTTTGTTGTTTTTTTTCAATGTTGAGGTTGTTGAATTTGTTGGTGTTTTTCAATGTTGAGGTTGTTGTTGTTTTTCACTGTTGAGGTTGTTGTTGAATTTGTTGGTGTTTTTCAATGTTGAGGTTGTTGTTGTTTTTCAATGTTGAGGTTGTTGTTGAATTTGTTGGTGTTTTTAAATGTTGAGGTTGTTGTTGAATTTGTTGGTGTTTTTCAATTTCGAGGTTGTTGTTGAATTTGTTGGTGTTTTTCAATGTTGAAGTTGTTGTTGAATTTTTTGGTGTTTTTCAATGTTGAGGTTGTTGTTGTTTTTCAATGTTGAGGTTGTTGTTGAATTTGTTGGTTTTTTTCAAAGTTGAGTTTGTTGTTGAATTTGTTGGTGTTTTTCAATGTTGAGGTTGTTGTTGAATTTGTTGGTGTTTTTCAATGTTGAGGTTGTTGTTGAATTTGTTGGTGTTTTTCAATGTTGAGATTGTTGTTGTTTTTCAATGTTGAGGTTGTTGTTGAATTTGTTGGTGTTTTTAAATGTTGAGGTTGTTGTTGAATTTGTTGGTGTTTTTCAATTTCGAGGTTGTTGTTGAATTTTTTGGTGTTTTTCAATGTTGAGGTTGTTGTTGTTTTTCAATGTTGAGGTTGTTGTTGAATTTGTTGGTGTTTTTCAATGTTGAGGTTGTTGTTGTTTTTCAATGCTGAGGTTGTTGTTGAAATTGTTGGTGTTTTTCAATGTTGAGGTTGTTGTTGAATTTGTTGGTGTTTTTCAATGTTGAGGTTGTTGTTGTTTTTCAATGTTGAGGTTGTTGTTGAATTTGTTGGTGTTTTTCAATGTTGAGGTTGTTGTTGTTTTTCAATGTTGAGGTTGTTGTTGAATTTGTTGGTGTTTTTCAATGTTGAGGTTGTTGTGGTTTTTCAATGTTGAGGTTGTTGTTGAATTTGTTGGTGTTTTTCAATGTTGAGGTTGTTGTTATTCAATGTTGAGGTTGTTGTTGAGTTTGTTGGTGTTTCTCAATGTTGAGGTTGTTGTTGAATTTGTTGGTGTTTTTCAATGTTGAGGTTGTTGTTGTTTTTCAATGTTGAGGTTATTGTTGAATTTGTTGGTGTTTTTCAATGTTGAGGTTGTTGTTGTATTTCAATGTTGAGGTTGTTGTTGAATTTGTTGGTGTTTTTCAATGTTGAAGTTGTTGTTGTTTTTCAATGCTGAGGTTGTTGTTGAGTTTGTTGGTGTTTTTCAATGTTGAGGTTGTTGTCGAATTTGTTGGTGTTTTTCAATGTTGAGGTTGTTGTTGAATTTGTTGGTGTTTTTCAATGTTGAGGTTGTTGTTGTTTTTAAATGTTGGGGTTGTTGTTGAATTTGTTGGTGTTTTTCAATTTTGAGGATGTTGTTGAATTTGTTGGTGTTTTCAATGTTGAGGTTGTTGTTGAATTTGTTGGTGTTTTTAAATGTTGAGGTTGTTGTTGAATTTGTTGGTGTTTGTCAATGTTGAGGTTGTTGTTGTTTTTCAATGCTGAGGTTGTTGTTGTATTTGTTGGTGTTTTTCAGTGTTGAGGTTGTTGTTGTTTTTCAATGTTGAGGTTGTTGTTGAATTTGTTGGTGTTTTTCAATGTTTAGGTTGTTCTTGTTTTTCAATGTTGAGGTTGTTTTTGAATTTGTTGGTTTTTTTTCAATGTTGAGGTTGTTGTTGTTTTTCTATGTTGAGGTTGTTGTTGAATTTGTTGGTGTTTTTCAATGTTGAGTTTGTTGTTGTTTTTCAATGTTGAGGTTGTTGAATTTGTTGGTGTTTTTCAATGTTGAGGTTGTTGTTGTTTTTCACTGTTGAGGTTGTTGTTGAATTTGTTGGTGTTTTTCAATGTTGAGGTTGTTGTTGTTTTTCAATGTTGAGGTTGTTATTGAATTTGTTGGTGCTTTTCAATGTTGAGGTTGTTGTTGAATTTGTTGGTGTTTTTCAATGTTGATGTTCTTGTTGTTTTTCAATGTTGAGGTTGTTGTTGAATTTGTTGGTGTTTTTCAATGTTGAGGTTGTTGTTGAATTTGTTGGTGTTTTTCAATGTTGAGATTGTTGTTGTTTTTCAATGTTGAGGTTGTTGTTGAATTTGTTGGTGTTTTTAAATGTTGAGGTTGTTGTTGAATTTGTTGGTGTTTTTCAATGTTGAGGTTGTTGTTGTTTTTCAATGTTGAGGTTGTTGTTGAATTTGTTGGTGTTTTTCAATGTTGAGGTTGTTGTTGTTTTTCAATGCTGAGGTTGTTGTTGAAATTGTTGGTGTTTTTCAATGTTGAGGTTGTTGTTGAATTTGTTGGTGTTTTTCAATGTTGAGGTTGTTGTTGTTTTTCAATGTTGAGGTTGTTGTTGAATTTGTTGGTGTTTTTCAATGTTGAGGTTGTTGTTGTTTTTCAATGTTGAGGTTGTTGTTGAATTTGTTGGTGTTTTTCAAAGTTGAGTTTGTTGTTGAATTTGTTGGTGTTTTTCAATGTTGAGGTTGTTGTTGAATTTGTTGGTGTTTTTCAATGTTGAGGTTGTTGTTGAATTTGTTGGTGTTTTTCAATGTTGAGATTGTTGTTGTTTTTCAATGTTGAGGTTGTTGTTGAATTTGTTGGTGTTTTTAAATGTTGAGGTTGTTGTTGAATTTGTTGGTGTTTTTCAATTTCGAGGTTGTTGTTGAATTTTTTGGTGTTTTTCAATGTTGAGGTTGTTGTTGTTTTTCAATGTTGAGGTTGTTGTTGAATTTGTTGGTGTTTTTCAATGTTGAGGTTGTTGTTGTTTTTCAATGCTGAGGTTGTTGTTGAAATTGTTGGTGTTTTTCAATGTTGAGGTTGTTGTTGAATTTGTTGGTGTTTTTCAATGTTGAGGTTGTTGTTGTTTTTCAATGTTGAGGTTGTTGTTGAATTTGTTGGTGTTTTTCAATGTTGAGGTTGTTGTTGTTTTTCAATGTTGAGGTTGTTGTTGAATTTGTTGGTGTTTTTCAATGTTGAGGTTGTTGTGGTTTTTCAATGTTGAGGTTGTTGTTGAATTTGTTGGTGTTTTTCAATGTTGAGGTTGTTGTTATTCAATGTTGAGGTTGTTGTTGAGTTTGTTGGTGTTTCTCAATGTTGAGGTTGTTGTTGAATTTGTTGGTGTTTTTCAATGTTGAGGTTGTTGTTGTTTTTCAATGTTGAGGTTATTGTTGAATTTGTTGGTGTTTTTCAATGTTGAGGTTGTTGTTGTATTTCAATGTTGAGGTTGTTGTTGAATTTGTTGGTGTTTTTCAATGTTGAAGTTGTTGTTGTTTTTCAATGCTGAGGTTGTTGTTGAGTTTGTTGGTGTTTTTCAATGTTGAGGTTGTTGTCGAATTTGTTGGTGTTTTTCAATGTTGAGGTTGTTGTTGAATTTGTTGGTGTTTTTCAATGTTGAGGTTGTTGTTGTTTTTAAATGTTGGGGTTGTTGTTGAATTTGTTGGTGTTTTTCAATTTTGAGGATGTTGTTGAATTTGTTGGTGTTTTCAATGTTGAGGTTGTTGTTGAATTTGTTGGTGTTTTTAAATGTTGAGGTTGTTGTTGAATTTGTTGGTGTTTGTCAATGTTGAGGTTGTTGTTCTTTTTCAATGCTGAGGTTGTTGTTGTATTTGTTGGTGTTTTTCAGTGTTGAGGTTGTTGTTGTTTTTCAATGTTGAGGTTGTTGTTGAATTTGTTGGTGTTTTTCAATGTTTAGGTTGTTCTTGTTTTTCAATGTTGAGGTTGTTTTTGAATTTGTTGGTTTTTTTTCAATGTTGAGGTTGTTGTTGTTTTTCTATGTTGAGGTTGTTGTTGAATTTGTTGGTGTTTTTCAATGTTGAGTTTGTTGTTGTTTTTCAATGTTGAGGTTGTTGAATTTGTTGGTGTTTTTCAATGTTGAGGTTGTTGTTGTTTTTCACTGTTGAGGTTGTTGTTGAATTTGTTGGTGTTTTTCAATGTTGAGGTTGTTGTTGTTTTTCAATGTTGAGGTTGTTATTGAATTTGTTGGTGCTTTTCAATGTTGAGGTTGTTGTTGAATTTGTTGGTGTTTTTCAATGTTGATGTTCTTGTTGTTTTTCAATGTTGAGGTTGTTGTTGAATTTGTTGGTGTTTTTCAATGTTGAGGTTGTTGTTGAATTTGTTGGTGTTTTTCAATGTTGAGATTGTTGTTGTTTTTCAATGTTGAGGTTGTTGTTGAATTTGTTGGTGTTTTTAAATGTTGAGGTTGTTGTTGAATTTGTTGGTGTTTTTCAATGTTGAGGTTGTTGTTGTTTTTCAATGTTGAGGTTGTTGTTGAATTTGTTGGTGTTTTTCAATGTTGAGGTTGTTGTTGTTTTTCAATGCTGAGGTTGTTGTTGAAATTGTTGGTGTTTTTCAATGTTGAGGTTGTTGTTGAATTTGTTGGTGTTTTTCAATGTTGAGGTTGTTGTTGTTTTTCAATGTTGAGGTTGTTGTTGAATTTGTTGGTGTTTTTCAATGTTGAGGTTGTTGTTGTTTTTCAATGTTGAGGTTGTTGTTGAATTTGTTGGTGTTTTTCAATGTTGAGGTTGTTGTGGTTATTCAATGTTGAGGTTGTTGTTGAATTTGTTGGTGTTTTTCAATGTTGAGGTTGTTGTTGTTTTTCAATGTTGAGGTTGTTGTTGAGTTTGTTGGTGTTTTTCAATGTTGAGGTTGTTGTTGAATTTGTTGGTGTTTTTCAATTTCGAGGTTGTTGTTGAATTTTTTGGTGTTTTTCAATGTTGAGGTTGTTGTTGAATTTGTTGGTGTTTTTCAATGTTGAGGTTGTTGTTGTTTTTCAATGTTGAGGTTGTTGTTGAATTTGTTGGTGTTTTTCAATTTCGAGGTTGTTGTTGAATTTGTTGGTGTTTTTCAAAGTTGAAGTTGTTGTTGAATTTGTTGGTGTTTTTCAATGTTGAGGTTGTTGTTGTTTTTCAATGTTCAGGTTGTTGTTGAATTTGTTGGTGTTTTTCAATGTTGAGGTTGTTGTTGTTTTTCAATGCTGAGGTTGTTGTTGAATTTGTTGTGTTTTTCAATGTTGAGGTTGTTGCTGAATTTGTTGGTGTTTTTCAATGTTGAGGTTGTTGTTGTTTTTCAATGTTGAGGTTGTTGTTGAATTTGTTGGTGTTTTTCAATGTTGTGGTTGTTGTTGTTTTTCAATGTTGAGGTTGTTGTTGAATTTGTTGGTGTTTTTCAATGTTGAGGTTGTTGTTGAATTTGTTGGTGTTTTTCAATGTTGAGGTTGTTGTTGTTTTTCACTGTTGAGGTTATTGTTGAATTTGTTGGTGTTTTTCAAAGTTGAGGTCGTTGTTGTTTTTCAATGTTGAGGTTGTTGTTGAATTTGTTGGTGTTTCTCAATGTTGAGGTTGTTGTTGAATTTGTTGGTGTTTTTCAATGTTGACGTTGTTGTTGTTTTTCAATGTTGAGGTTATTGTTGAATTTGTTGGTGTTTTTCAATGTTGAGGTTGTTGTTGTTTTTCAATGTTGAGGTTGTTGTTGAATTTGTTGGTGTTTTTCAATGTTGAGGTTGTTGTTGTTTTTCAATGTTGAGGTTGTTGTTGAGTTTGTTGGTGTTTTTCAATGTTGAGGTTGTTGTTGAATTTGTTGGTGTTTTTCAATGTTGAGGTTGTTGTTGAATTTGTTGGTGTTTTTCAATGTTGAGGTTGTTGTTGTTTTTAAATGTTGGGGTTGTTGTTGAATTTGTTGGTGTTTTTCAATTTTGAGGATGTTGTTGAATTTGTTGGTGTTTTCAATGTTGAGGTTGTTGTTGAATTTGTTGGTGTTTTTAAATGTTGAGGTTGTTGTTGAATTTGTTGGTGTTTGTCAATGTTGAGGTTGTTGTTGTTTTTCAATGCTGAGGTTGTTGTTGTATTTGTTGGTGTTTTTCAGTGTTGAGGTTGTTGTTGTTTTTCAATGTTGAGGTTGTTGTTGAATTTGTTGGTGTTTTTCAATGTTTAGGTTGTTCTTGTTTTTCAATGTTGAGGTTGTTTTTGAATTTGTTGGTTTTTTTTCAATGTTGAGGTTGTTGTTGTTTTTCTATGTTGAGGTTGTTGTTGAATTTGTTGGTGTTTTTAAATGTTGAGGTTGTTGTTGAATTTGTTGGTGTTTGTCAATGTTGAGGTTGTTGTTGTTTTTCAATGTTGAGGTTGTTGTTGTATTTGTTGGTGTTTTTCAATTTCGAGGTTGTTGTTGAATTTGTTGGTGTTTGTCAATGTTGAAGATGTTGTTGAATTTGTTGGTGTTTTTCAATGTTGAGGTTGTTGTTGTTTTTCAATGTTGAGGTTGTTGTTGAATTTGTTGGTGTTTTTCAATGTTGAGGTTGTTGTTGTTTTTCAATGCTGAGGTTGTTGTTGAATTTGTTGGTGTTTTTCAATGTTGAGGTTGTTGTTGAATTTGTTGGTGTTTTTCAATGTTGAGGTTGTTGTTGTTTTTCAATGTTGAGGTTGTTGTTGAATTTGTTGGTGTTTTTCAATGTTTAGGTTGTTGTTGTTTTTCAATGTTGAGGTTGTTTTTGAATTTGTTGCTTTTTTTCAATGTTGAGGTTGTTGTTGAATTTGTTGGTGTTTTTCAATGTTGAGGTTGTTGTTGATTTTCAATGTTGAGTTTGTTGTTGAATTTGTTGGTGTTTTTCAATGTTTAGGTTGTTGTTGTTTTTCAATGTTGAGGTTGTTGTTGAATTTGTTGGTGCTTTTCAATGTTGAGGTTGTTGTTGAATTTGTTGGTGTTTTTCAATGTTGATGTTGTTGTTGTTTTTCAATGTTGAGGTTGTTGTTGAATTTGTTGGTGTTTTTCAAAGTTGAGTTTGTTGTTGAATTTGTTGGTGTTTTTCAATGTTGAGGTTGTTGTTGAATTTGTTGGTGTTTTTCAATGTTGAGGTTGTTGTTGAATTTGTTGGTGTTTTTCAATGTTAAGATTGTTGTTGTTTTTCAATGTTGAGGTTGTTGTTGAATTTGTTGGTGTTTTTAAATGTTGAGGTTGTTGTTGAATTTGTTGGTGTTTTTCAATTTCGAGGTTGTTGTTGAATTTTTTGGTGTTTTTCAATGTTGAGGTTGTTGTTGTTTTTCAATGTTGAGGTTGTTGTTGAATTTGTTGGTGTTTTTCAATGTTGAGGTTGTTGTTGATTTTCAATGTTGAGTTTGTTGTTGAATTTGTTGGTGTTTTTCAATGTTTAGGTTGTTGTTGTTTTTCAATGTTGAGGTTGTTGTTGAATTTGTTGGTGCTTTTCAATGTTGAGGTTGTTGTTGAATTTGTTGGTGCTTTTCAATGTTGAGGTTGTTGTTGAATTTGTTGGTGTTTTTCAATGTTGATGTTGTTGTTGTTTTTCAATGTTGAGGTTGTTGTTGAATTTGTTGGTGTTTTTCAATGTTGAGGTTGTTGTTGAATTTGTTGGTGTTTTTCAATGTTGAGGTTGTTGTTGAATTTGTTGGTGTTTTTCAATGTTAAGATTGTTGTTGTTTTTCAATGTTGAGGTTGTTGTTGAATTTGTTGGTGTTTTTAAATGTTGAGGTTGTTGTTGAATTTGTTGGTGTTTTTCAATTTCGAGGTTGTTGTTGAATTTTTTGGTGTTTTTCAATGTTGAGGTTGTTGTTGTTTTTCAATGTTGAGGTTGTTGTTGAATTTGTTGGTGTTTTTCAATGTTGAGGTTGTTGTTGTTTTTCAATGCTGAGGTTGTTGTTGAAATTGTTGGTGTTTTTCAATGTTGAGGTTGTTGTTGAATTTGTTGGTGTTTTTCAATGTTGAGGTTGTTGTTGTTTTTCAATGTTGAGGTTGTTGTTGAATTTGTTGGTGTTTTTCAATGTTGAGGTTGTTGTTGTTTTTCAATGTTGAGGTTGTTGTTGAGTTTGTTGGTGTTTTTCAATGTTGAGGTTGTTGTTGAATTTGTTGGTGTTTTTCAATGTTGAGGTTGTTGTTGAATTTGTTGGTGTTTTTCAATGTTGAGGTTGTTGTTGTTTTTAAATGTTGGGGTTGTTGTTGAATTTGTTGGTGTTTTTCAATTTTGAGGATGTTGTTGAATTTGTTGGTGTTTTCAATGTTGAGGTTGTTGTTGAATTTGTTGGTGTTTTTAAATGTTGAGGTTGTTGTTGAATTTGTTGGTGTTTGTCAATGTTGAGGTTGTTGTTGTTTTTCAATGCTGAGGTTGTTGTTGTATTTGTTGGTGTTTTTCAGTGTTGAGGTTGTTGTTGTTTTTCAATGTTGAGGTTGTTGTTGAATTTGTTGGTGTTTTTCAATGTTTAGGTTGTTCTTGTTTTTCAATGTTGAGGTTGTTTTTGAATTTGTTGGTTTTTTTTCAATGTTGAGGTTGTTGTTGTTTTTCTATGTTGAGGTTGTTGTTGAATTTGTTGGTGTTTTTAAATGTTGAGGTTGTTGTTGAATTTGTTGGTGTTTGTCAATGTTGAGGTTGTTGTTGTTTTTCAATGTTGAGGTTGTTGTTGTATTTTTTGGTGTTTTTCAATTTCGAGGTTGTTGTTGAATTTGTTGGTGTTTGTCAATGCTGAAGATGTTGTTGAATTTGTTGGTGTTTTTCAATGTTGAGGTTGTTGTTGTTTTTCAATGTTGAGGTTGTTGTTGAATTTGTTGGTGTTTTTCAATGTTGAGGTTGTTGTTGTTTTTCAATGCTGAGGTTGTTGTTGAATTTGTTGGTGTTTTTCAATGTTGAGGTTGTTGTTGAATTTGTTGGTGTTTTTCAATGTTGAGGTTGTTGTTGTTTTTCAATGTTGAGGTTGTTGTTGAATTTGTTGGTGTTTTTCAATGTTTAGGTTGTTGTTGTTTTTCAATGTTGAGGTTGTTTTTGAATTTGTTGCTTTTTTTCAATGTTGAGGTTGTTGTTGAATTTGTTGGTGTTTTTCAATGTTGAGGTTGTTGTTGATTTTCAATGTTGAGTTTGTTGTTGAATTTGTTGGTGTTTTTCAATGTTTAGGTTGTTGTTGTTTTTCAATGTTGAGGTTGTTGTTGAATTTGTTGGTGCTTTTCAATGTTGAGGTTGTTGTTGAATTTGTTGGTGTTTTTCAATGTTGATGTTGTTGTTGTTTTTCAATGTTGAGGTTGTTGTTGAATTTGTTGGTGTTTTTCAAAGTTGAGTTTGTAGTTGAATTTGTTGGTGTTTTTCAATGTTGAGGTTGTTGTTGAATTTGTTGGTGTTTTTCAATGTTGAGGTTGTTGTTGAATTTGTTGGTGTTTTTCAATGTAAAGATTGTTGTTGTTTTTCAATGTTGAGGTTGTTGTTGAATTTGTTGGTGTTTTTAAATGTTGAGGTTGTTGTTGAATTTGTTGGTGTTTTTCAATTTCGAGGTTGTTGTTGAATTTTTTGGTGTTTTTCAATGTTGAGGTTGTTGTTGTTTTTCAATGTTGAGGTTGTTGTTGAATTTGTTGGTGTTTTTCAATGTTGAGGTTGTTGTTGTTTTTCAATGCTGAGGTTGTTGTTGAAATTGTTGGTGTTTTTCAATGTTGAGGTTGTTGTTGAATTTGTTGGTGTTTTTCAATGTTGAGGTTGTTGTTGTTTTTCAATGTTGAGGTTGTTGTTGAATTTGTTGGTGTTTTTCAATGTTGAGGTCGTTGTTGTTTTTCAATGTTGAGGTTGTTGTTGAATTTGTTGGTGTTTCTCAATGTTGAGGTTGTTGTTGAATTTGTTGGTGTTTTTCAATGTTGACGTTGTTGTTGTTTTTCAATGTTGAGGTTATTGTTGAATTTGTTGGTGTTTTTCAATGTTGAGGTTGTTGTTGTTTTTCAATGTTGAGGTTGTTGTTGAATTTGTTGGTGTTTTTCAATGTTGAGGTTGTTGTTGTTTTTCAATGTTGAGGTTGTTGTTGAGTTTGTTGGTGTTTTTCAATGTTGAGGTTGTTGTTGAATTTGTTGGTGTTTTTCAATGTTGAGGTTGTTGTTGAATTTGTTGGTGTTTTTCAATGTTGAGGTTGTTGTTGTTTTTAAATGTTGGGGTTGTTGTTGAATTTGTTGGTGTTTTTCAATTTTGAGGATGTGGTTGAATTTGTTGGTGTTTTCAATGTTGAGGTTGTTGTTGAATTTGTTGGTGTTTTTAAATGTTGAGGTTGTTGTTGAATTTGTTGGTGTTTGTCAATGTTGAGGTTGTTGTTGTTTTTCAATGCTGAGGTTGTTGTTGTATTTGTTGGTGTTTTTCAGTGTTGAGGTTGTTGTTGTTTTTCAATGTTGAGGTTGTTGTTGAATTTGTTGGTGTTTTTCAATGTTTAGGTTGTTCTTGTTTTTCAATGTTGAGGTTGTTTTTGAATTTGTTGGTTTTTTTTCAATGTTGAGGTTGTTGTTGTTTTTCTATGTTGAGGTTGTTGTTGAATTTGTTGGTGTTTTTCAATGTTGAGTTTGTTGTTTTTTTTCAATGTTGAGGTTGTTGAATTTGTTGGTGTTTTTCAATGTTGAGGTTGTTGTTGTTTTTCACTGTTGAGGTTGTTGTTGAATTTGTTGGTGTTTTTCAATGTTGAGGTTGTTGTTGTTTTTCAATGTTGAGGTTGTTGTTGAATTTGTTGGTGTTTTTAAATGTTGAGGTTGTTGTTGAATTTGTTGGTGTTTTTCAATTTCGAGGTTGTTGTTGAATTTGTTGGTGTTTTTCAATGTTGAAGTTGTTGTTGAATTTTTTGGTGTTTTTCAATGTTGAGGTTGTTGTTGTTTTTCAATGTTGAGGTTGTTGTTGAATTTGTTGGTGTTTTTCAAAGTTGAGTTTGTTGTTGAATTTGTTGGTGTTTTTCAATGTTGAGGTTGTTGTTGAATTTGTTGGTGTTTTTCAATGTTGAGGTTGTTGTTGAATTTGTTGGTGTTTTTCAATGTTGAGATTGTTGTTGTTTTTCAATGTTGAGGTTGTTGTTGAATTTGTTGGTGTTTTTAAATGTTGAGGTTGTTGTTGAATTTGTTGGTGTTTTTCAATTTCGAGGTTGTTGTTGAATTTTTTGGTGTTTTTCAATGTTGAGGTTGTTGTTGTTTTTCAATGTTGAGGTTGTTGTTGAATTTGTTGGTGTTTTTCAATGTTGAGGTTGTTGTTGTTTTTCAATGCTGAGGTTGTTGTTGAAATTGTTGGTGTTTTTCAATGTTGAGGTTGTTGTTGAATTTGTTGGTGTTTTTCAATGTTGAGGTTGTTGTTGTTTTTCAATGTTGAGGTTGTTGTTGAATTTGTTGGTGTTTTTCAATGTTGAGGTTGTTGTTGTTTTTCAATGTTGAGGTTGTTGTTGAATTTGTTGGTGTTTTTCAATGTTGAGGTTGTTGTGGTTTTTCAATGTTGAGGTTGTTGTTGAATTTGTTGGTGTTTTTCAATGTTGAGGTTGTTGTTATTCAATGTTGAGGTTGTTGTTGAGTTTGTTGGTGTTTCTCAATGTTGAGGTTGTTGTTGAATTTGTTGGTGTTTTTCAATGTTGAGGTTGTTGTTGTTTTTCAATGTTGAGGTTATTGTTGAATTTGTTGGTGTTTTTCAATGTTGAGGTTGTTGTTGTATTTCAATGTTGAGGTTGTTGTTGAATTTGTTGGTGTTTTTCAATGTTGAAGTTGTTGTTGTTTTTCAATGCTGAGGTTGTTGTTGAGTTTGTTGGTGTTTTTCAATGTTGAGGTTGTTGTCGAATTTGTTGGTGTTTTTCAATGTTGAGGTTGTTGTTGAATTTGTTGGTGTTTTTCAATGTTGAGGTTGTTGTTGTTTTTAAATGTTGGTGTTGTTGTTGAATTTGTTGGTGTTTTTCAATTTTGAGGATGTTGTTGAATTTGTTGGTGTTTTCAATGTTGAGGTTGTTGTTGAATTTGTTGGTGTTTTTAAATGTTGAGGTTGTTGTTGAATTTGTTGGTGTTTGTCAATGCTGAGGTTGTTGTTCTTTTTCAATGCTGAGGTTGTTGTTGTATTTGTTGGTGTTTTTCAGTGTTGAGGTTGTTGTTGTTTTTCAATGTTGAGGTTGTTGTTGAATTTGTTGGTGTTTTTCAATGTTTAGGTTGTTCTTGTTTTTCAATGTTGAGGTTGTTTTTGAATTTGTTGGTTTTTTTTCAATGTTGAGGTTGTTGTTGTTTTTCTATGTTGAGGTTGTTGTTGAATTTGTTGGTGTTTTTCAATGTTGAGTTTGTTGTTGTTTTTCAATGTTGAGGTTGTTGAATTTGTTGGTGTTTTTCAATGTTGAGGTTGTTGTTGTTTTTCACTGTTGAGGTTGTTGTTGAATTTGTTGGTGTTTTTCAATGTTGAGGTTGTTGTTGTTTTTCAATGTTGAGGTTGTTATTGAATTTGTTGGTGCTTTTCAATGTTGAGGTTGTTGTTGAATTTGTTGGTGTTTTTCAATGTTGATGTTCTTGTTGTTTTTCAATGTTGAGGTTGTTGTTGAATTTGTTGGTGTTTTTCAATGTTGAGGTTGTTGTTGAATTTGTTGGTGTTTTTCAATGTTGAGATTGTTGTTGTTTTTCAATGTTGAGGTTGTTGTTGAATTTGTTGGTGTTTTTAAATGTTGAGGTTGTTGTTGAATTTGTTGGTGTTTTTCAATGTTGAGGTTGTTGTTGTTTTTCAATGTTGAGGTTGTTGTTGAATTTGTTGGTGTTTTTCAATGTTGAGGTTGTTGTTGTTTTTCAATGCTGAGGTTGTTGTTGAAATTGTTGGTGTTTTTCAATGTTGAGGTTGTTGTTGAATTTGTTGGTGTTTTTCAATGTTGAGGTTGTTGTTGTTTTTCAATGTTGAGGTTGTTGTTGAATTTGTTGGTGTTTTTCAATGTTGAGGTTGTTGTTGTTTTTCAATGTTGAGGTTGTTGTTGAATTTGTTGGTGTTTTTCAATGTTGAGGTTGTTGTGGTTATTCAATGTTGAGGTTGTTGTTGAATTTGTTGGTGTTTTTCAATGTTGAGGTTGTTGTTGTTTTTCAATGTTGAGGTTGTTGTTGAGTTTGTTGGTGTTTTTCAATGCTGAGGTTGTTGTTGAATTTGTTGGTGTTTTTCAATTTCGAGGTTGTTGTTGAATTTTTTGGTGTTTTTCAATGTTGAGGTTGTTGTTGAATTTGTTGGTGTTTTTCAATGTTGAGGTTGTTGTTGTTTTTCAATGTTGAGGTTGTTGTTGAATTTGTTGGTGTTTTTCAATTTCGAGGTTGTTGTTGAATTTGTTGGTGTTTTTCAAAGTTGAAGTTGTTGTTGAATTTGTTGGTGTTTTTCAATGTTGAGGTTGTTGTTGTTTTTCAATGTTGAGGTTGTTGTTGAATTTGTTGGTGTTTTTCAATGTTGAGGTTGTTGTTGTTTTTCAGTGCTGAGGTTGTTGTTGAATTTGTTGTGTTTTTCAATGTTGAGGTTGTTGCTGAATTTGTTGGTGTTTTTCAATGTTGAGGTTGTTGTTGTTTTTCAATGTTGAGGTTGTTGTTGAATTTGTTGGTGTTTTTCAATGTTGTGGTTGTTGTTGTTTTTCAATGTTGAGGTTGTTGTTGAATTTGTTGGTGTTTTTCAATGTTGAGGTTGTTGTTGAATTTGTTGGTGTTTTTCAATGTTGAGGTTGTTGTTGTTTTTCACTGTTGAGGTTATTGTTGAATTTGTTGGTGTTTTTCAAAGTTGAGGTTGTTGGTGTTTTTCAATGTTGAGGTTGTTGTTGAATTTGTTGGTGTTTTTCAATGTTGAGTTTGTTGTTGTTTTTCAATGTTGAGGTTGTTGTTGAACTTGTTCGTGTTTTTCAATGTTGAAGTTGTTGTTGAATTTGTTGGTGTTTTTCAATGTTGAGGTTGTTTTTTTTTTCAATGTTGAGGTTGTTGTTGAATTTGTTGGTGTTTTTCAATGTTGAGTTTGTTGTTGTTTTTCAATGTTGACGTTGTTGTTGAATTTGTTGGTGTTTTTAAATGTTGAGGTTGTTGTTGAATTTGTTGGTGTTTTTCAATTTCGAGGTTGTTGTTGAATTTGTTGGTGTTTTTCAATGTTGAAGTTGTTGTTGAATTTTTTGGTGTTTTTCAATATTGAGGTTGTTGTTGTTTTTCAATGTTGAGGTTGTTGTTGAATTTGTTGGTGTTTTTCAATGTTGAGGTTGTTGTTGTTTTTCAATGCTGAGGTTGTTGTTGAATTTGTTGGTGTTTTTCAATGTTGAGGTTGTTGTTGAATTTGTTGGTGTTTTTCAATGTTGAGGTTGTTGTTGTTTTTCAATGTTGAGGTTGTTGTTGAATTTGTTGGTGTTTTTCAATGTTGAGGTTGTTGTTGTTTTTCAATGTTGAGGTTGTTGTTGAATTTGTTGGTGTTTTTCAATGTTGAGGTTGTTGTTGGATTTGTTGGTGTTTTTCAATGTTGAGGTTGTTGTTGTTTTTCAATGTTGAGGTTATTGTTGAATTTGTTGGTGTTTTTCAATGTTGAGGTTGCTGTTGTTTTTCAATGTTGAGGTTGTTGTTGAATTTGTTGGTGTTTTTCAATGTTGAGGTTGTTGTTGTTTTTCAATGTTGAGGTTGTTGTTGAGTTTGTTGGTGTTTTTCAATGTTGAGGTTGTTGTTGAATTTGTTGGTGTTTTTCAATGTTGAGGTTGTTGTTGAAATTGTTGGTGTTTTTCAATGTTGAGGTTGTTGTTGTTTTTCAATGTTGAGGTTGTTGTTGAATTTGTTGTGTTTTTCAATGTTGAGGTTGTTGTTGAATTTGTTGGTGTTTTTCAATGTTGAGGTTGTTGTTGTTTTTCAATGTTGAGGTTGTTGTTGAACTTGTTGGTGTTTTTCAATGTTGAAGTTGTTGTTGAATTTGTTGGTGTTTTTCAATGTTGAGGTTGTTTTTTTTTTCAATGTTGAGGTTGTTGTTGAATTTGTTGGTGTTTTTCAATGTTGAGTTTGTTGTTGTTTTTCAATGTTGAGGTTGTTGTTGAATTTGTTGGTGTTTTTCAATGTTGAATTTGTTGGTGTTTTTCAATGTTGAGGTTGTTGTTGAATTTGTTGGTGTTTTTCAATGTTGAGGTTGTTGTTGCTTTTCAATGTTGAGGTTGTTGTTGAGTTTGTTGGTGTTTTTCAATGTTGAGGTTGTTGTTGAATTTGTTGGTGTTTTTCAATGTTGAGGTTGTTGTTGAATTTGTTGGTGTTTTTCAATGTTGAGATTGTTGTTGTTTTTAAATGTTGGGGTTGTTGTTGAATTTGTTGGTGTTTTTCAATTTTGAGGATGTTGTTGTTTTTCAATGTTGAGGTTGTTGTTGAATTTGTTGGTGTTTTTCCATGATGAGGTTGTTGTTGTTTTTCAAAGTTGAGGTTGTTGTTGAATTTGTTGGTGTTTTTCAATGTCGGGGTTGTTGTTGAATTTTTTGGTGTTTTTCAATGTTGAATTTTTTGTTGAATTTGTTGGTGTTTTTCAATGTTGAGGTTGTTGTTTTTCAATGTTGAGGTTGTTGTTGAATTTTTTGGCGTTTTTAAATGTTGAGGTTGTTGTTGAATTTTATGGTGTTTTCAATGTTGAGGTTGTTGTTGAATTTGTTGGTGTTTTTAAATGTTGAGGTTGTTGTTGAATTTGTTGGTGTTTGTCAATGTTGAGGTTGTTGTTGTTTTTCAATGTTGAGGTTGTTGTTGTATTTGTTGGTGTTTTTCAATGTTGAGGTTGTTGTTGAACTTGTTGGTGTTTTTCAATGTTGAGGTTGTTGTTGAATTTGTTGGTGTTTTTCAATGTTGAGGTTGTTGTTGTTTTTCAATGTTGAGGTTATTGTTGAATTTGTTGGTGTTTTTCAATGTTGAGGTTGCTGTGGTTTTTCAATGTTGAGGTTGTTGTTGAATTTGTTGGTGTTTTTCAATGTTGAGGTTGTTGTTGTTTTTCAATGTTGAGGTTGTTGTTGAGTTTGTTGGTGTTTTTCAATGTTGAGGTTGTTGTTGAATTTGTTGGTGTTTTTCAATGTTGAGGTTGTTGTTGAATTTGTTGGTGTGTTTCAATGTTGAGGTTGTTGTGGAATTTGTTGGTGTTTTTCAATGTTGAGGTTGTTGTTGTTTTTCAATGTTGAGGTTGTTGTTGAATTTGTTGGTGTTTTTCAATTTCGAGGTTGTTGTTGAATTTGTTGGTGTTTTTCAAAGTTGAAGTTGTTGTTGAATTTGTTGGTGTTTTTCAATGTTGAGGTTGTTGTTGTTTTTCAATGTTGAGGTTGTTGTTGAATTTGTTGGTGTTTTTCAATGTTG
Source organism: Isurus oxyrinchus (assembly GCA_026770705.1). NCBI lineage: Eukaryota > Metazoa > Chordata > Chondrichthyes > Lamniformes > Lamnidae > Isurus > Isurus oxyrinchus. Next base: position 4,974 of record JANJGN010001280.1, on the reverse strand, counting down.
AGGTTGTTGTTGTTTTTCAATGCTGAGGTTGTTGTTGAATTTGTTGTGTTTTTCAATGTTGAGGTTGTTGTTGAATTTGTTGGTGTTTTTCAATGTTGAGGTTGTTGTTGTTTTTCAATGTTGAGGTTGTTGTTGAATTTGTTGGTGTTTTTCAATGTTGTGGTTGTTGTTGTTTTTCAATGTTGAGGTTGTTGTTGAATTTGTTGGTGTTTTTCAATGTTGAGGTTGTTGTTGAATTTGTTGGTGTTTTTCAATGTTGAGTTTGTTGTTGTTTTTCAATGTTGAGGTTGTTGTTGAACTTGTTCGTGTTTTTCAATGTTGAAGTTGTTGTTGAATTTGTTGGTGTTTTTCAATGTTGAGGTTGTTTTTTTTTTCAATGTTGAGGTTGTTGTTGAATTTGTTGGTGTTTTTCAATGTTGAGTTTGTTGTTGTTTTTCAATGTTTAGGTTGTTGTTGAATTTGTTGGTGTTTTTAAATGTTGAGGTTGTTGTTGAATTTGTTGGTGTTTTTCAATTTCGAGGTTGTTGTTGAATTTGTTGGTGTTTTTCAATGTTGAAGTTGTTGTTGAATTTGTTGGTGTTTTTCAATGTTGAGGTTGTTGTTGAATTTTTTGGTGTTTTTCAATGTTGAGGTTGTTGTTGTTTTTAAATGTTGGGGTTGTTGTTGAATTTGTTGGTGTTTTTCAATTTTGAGGATGTTGTTGTTTTTCAATGTTGAGGTTGTTGTTGAATTTGTTGGTGTTTTTCCATGATGAGGTTGTTGTTGTTTTTCAAAGTTGAGGTTGTTGTTGAATTTGTTGGTGTTTTTCAATGTCGGGGTTGTTGTTGAATTTTTTGGTGTTTTTCAATGTTGAATTTTTTGTTGAATTTGTTGGTGTTTTTCAATGTTGAGGTTGTTGTTTTTCAATGTTGAGGTTGTTGTTGAATTTTTTGGCGTTTTTAAATGTTGAGGTTGTTGTTGAATTTTATGGTGTTTTCAATGTTGAGGTTGTTGTTGAATTTGTTGGTGTTTTTAAATGTTGAGGTTGTTGTTGAATTTGTTGGTGTTTGTCAATGTTGAGGTTGTTGTTGTTTTTCAATGTTGAGGTTGTTGTTGTATTTGTTGGTGTTTTTCAATGTTGAGGTTGTTGTTGAATTTGTTGGTGTTTTTCAATGTTGAGGTTGTTGTTGAATTTGTTGGTGTTTTTCAATGTTGAGGTTGTTGTTGTTTTTCAATGTTGAGGTTATTGTTGAATTTGTTGATGTTTTTCAATGTTGAGGTTGTTGTGGTTTTTCAATGTTGAGGTTGTTGTTGAATTTGTTGGTGTTTTTCAATGTTGAGGTTGTTGTTGTTTTTCAATGTTAAGGTTGTTGTTGAGTTTGTTGGTGTTTTTCAATGTTGAGGTTGTTGTTGAATTTGTTGGTGTTTTTCAATGTTGAGGTTGTTGTTGAATTTGTTGGTGTTTTTCAATGTTGAGGTTGTTGTGGAATTTGTTGGTGTTTTTCAATGTTGAGGTTGTTGTTGTTTTTCAATGTTGAGGTTGTTGTTGAATTTGTTGGTGTTTTTCAATTTCGAGGTTGTTGTTGAATTTGTTGGTGTTTTTCAAAGTTGAAGTTGTTGTTGAATTTGTTGGTGTTTTTCAATGTTGAGGTTGTTGTTTTTCAATGTTGAGGTTGTTGTTGAATTTGTTGGTGTTTTTCAATGTTGAGGTTGTTGTTGTTTTTCAATGCTGAGGTTGTTGTTGAATTTGTTGTGTTTTTCAATGTTGAGGTTGTTGTTGAATTTGTTGGTGTTTTTCAATGTTGAGGTTGTTGTTGTTTTTCAATGTTGAGGGTGTTGTTGAATTTGTTGGTGTTTTTCAATGTTGTGGTTGTTGTTGTTTTTCAATGTTGAGGTTGTTGTTGAATTTGTTGGTGTTTTTCAATGTTGAGGTTGTTGTTGAATTTGTTGGTGTTTTTCAATGTTGAGGTTGTTGGTGTTTTTCACTGTTGAGGTTATTGTTGAATTTGTTGGTGTTTTTCAAAGTTGAGGTTGTTGGTGTTTTTCAATGTTGAGGTTGTTGTTGAATTTGTTGGTGTTTTTCAATGTTGAGTTTGTTGTTGTTTTTCAATGTTGAGGTTGTTGTTGAACTTGTTCGTGTTTTTCAATGTTGAAGTTGTTGTTGAATTTGTTGGTGTTTTTCAATGTTGAGGTTGTTTTTTTTTTTCAATGTTGAGGTTGTTGTTGAATTTGTTGGTGTTTTTCAATGTTGAGTTTGTTGTTGTTTTTCAATGTTGAGGTTGTTGTTGAATTTGTTGGTGTTTTTAAATGTTGAGGTTGTTGTTGAATTTGTTGGTGTTTTTCAATTTCGAGGTTGTTGTTGAATTTGTTGGTGTTTTTCAATGTTGAAGTTGTTGTTGAATTTTTTGGTGTTTTTCAATGTTGAGGTTGTTGTTGTTTTTCAATGTTGAGGTTGTTGTTGAATTTGTTGGTGTTTTTCAATGTTGAGGTTGTTGTTGTTTTTCAATGCTGAGGTTGTTGTTGAATTTGTTGGTGTTTTTCAATGTTGAGGTTGTTGTTGAATTTGCTGGTGTTTTTCAATGTTGAGGTTGTTGTTGTTTTTCAATGTTGAGGTTGTTGTTGAATTTGTTGGTGTTTTTCAATGTTGAGGTTGTTGTTGTTTTTCAATGTTGAGGTTGTTGTTGAATTTGTTGGTGTTTTTCAATGTTGAGGTTGTTGTTGAATTTGTTGGTGTTTTTCAATGTTGAGGTTGTTGTTGTTTTTCAATGTTGAGGTTGTTGTTGAATTTGTTGGTGTTTTTCAATTTCGAGGTTGTTGTTGAATTTGTTGGTGTTTTTCAAAGTTGAAGTTGTTGTTGAATTTGTTGGTGTTTTTCAATGTTGAGGTTGTTGTTGCTTTTCAATGTTGAGGTTGTTGTTGAATTTGTTGGTGTTTTTCAATGTTGAGGTTGTTGTTGTTTTTCAATGCTGAGGTTGTTGTTGAATTTGTTGTGTTTTTCAATGTTGAGGTTGTTGTTGAATTTGTTGGTGTTTTTCAATGTTGAGGTTGTTGTTGTTTTTCAATGTTGAGGTTGTTGTTGAATTTGTTGGTGTTTTTCAATGTTGTGGTTGTTGTTGTTTTTCAATGTTGAGGTTGTTGTTGAATTTGTTGGTGTTTTTCAATGTTGAGGTTGTTGTTGAATTTGTTGGTGTTTTTCAATGTTGAGGTTGTTGTTGTTTTTCACTGTTGAGGTCATTGTTGAATTTGTTGGTGTTTTTCAAAGTTGAGGTTGTTGGTGTTTTTCAATGTTGAGGTTGTTGTTGAATTTGTTGGTGTTTTTCAATGTTGAGTTTGTTGTTGTTTTTCAATGTTGAGGTTGTTGTTGAACTTGTTCGTGTTTTTCAATGTTGAAGTTGTTGTTGAATTTGTTGGTGTTTTTCAATGTTGAGGTTGTTTTTTTTTCAATGTTGAGGTTGTTGTTGAATTTGTTGGTGTTTTTCAATGTTGAGTTTGTTGTTGTTTTTCAATGTTGAGGTTGTTGTTGAATTTGTTGGTGTTTTTAAATGTTGAGGTTGTTGTTGAATTTGTTGGTGTTTTTCAATTTCGAGGTTGTTGTTGAATTTGTTGGTGTTTTTCAATGTTGAAGTTGTTGTTGAATTTTTTGGTGTTTTTCAATGTTGAGGTTGTTGTTGTTTTTCAATGTTGAGGTTGTTGTTGAATTTGTTGGTGTTTTTCAATGTTGAGGTTGTTGTTGTTTTTCAATGCTGAGGTTGTTGTTGAATTTGTTGGTGTTTTTCAATGTTGAGGTTGTTGTTGAATTTGTTGGTGTTTTTCAATGTTGAGGTTGTTGTTGTTTTTCAATGTTGAGGTTGTTGTTGAATTTGTTGGTGTTTTTCAATGTTGAGGTTGTTGTTGTTTTTCAATGTTGAGGTTGTTGTTGAATTTGTTGGTGTTTTTCAATGTTGAGGTTGTTGTTGAATTTGTTGGTGTTTTTCAATGTTGAGGTTGTTGTTGTTTTTCAATGTTGAGGTTATTGTTGAATTTGTTGGTGTTTTTCAATGTTGAGGTTGCTGTTGTTTTTCAATGTTGAGGTTGTTGTTGAATTTGTTGGTGTTTTTCAATGTTGAGGTTGTTGTTGTTTTTCAATGTTGAGGTTGTTGTTGAGTTTGTTGGTGTTTTTCAATGTTGAGGTTGTTGTTGAATTTGTTGGTGTTTTTCAATGTTGAGGTTGTTGTTGAAATTGTTGGTGTTTTTCAATGTTGAGGTTGTTGTTGTTTTTCAATGTTGAGGTTGTTGTGGAATTTGTTGTGTTTTTCAATGTTGAGGTTGTTGTTGAATTTGTTGGTGTTTTTCAATGTTGAGGTTGTTGTTGTTTTTCAATGTTGAGGTTGTTGTTGAACTTGTTGGTGTTTTTCAATGTTGAAGTTGTTGTTGAATTTGTTGGTGTTTTTCAATGTTGAGGTTGTTTTTTTTTCAATGTTGAGGTTGTTGTTGAATTTGTTGGTGTTTTTCAATGTTGAGTTTGTTGTTGTTTTTCAATGTTGAGGTTGTTGTTGAATTTGTTGGTGTTTTTCAATGTTGAGGTTGTTGTTGTTTTTCAATGTTGAGGTTGTTGTTGAATTTGTTGGTATTTTTCAATGTTGAGGTTATTGGTGTTTTTCAATGTTGAGGTTGTTGTTGAATTTGTTGGTGTTTTTCAATGTTGAGGTTGTTGTTGTTTTTCAATGTTGAGGTTGTTGTTGAATTTGTTGGTGTTTTTCAATGTTGAGGTTGTTGTTGTTTTTCAATGTTGAGGTTGTTGTTGAATTTGTTGGTGTTTTTCAATGTTGAGGTTGTTGTTGGATTTGTTGGTGTTTTTCAATGTTGAGGTTGTTGTTGTTTTTCAATGTTGAGGTTATTGTTGAATTTGTTGGTGTTTTTCAATGTTGAGGTTGCTGTTGTTTTTCAATGTTGAGGTTGTTGTTGAATTTGTTGGTGTTTTTCAATGTTGAGGTTGTTGTTGTTTTTCAATGTTGA